>CM059319.1:17629996-17678407 GCA_030340685.1 Protosalanx chinensis
CACTGACTCCTGCTGTCCCAGACTGAGACTCCTCCTGTCCCCAGACCCTGACTCCTCCTGTCCCCAGACCTTGACTCCTCCTGTCCCAAGACCCTGACTCCTCCTGTCCCCAGACCCTGACTCCTCCTGTCCCCAGAACCTGACTCCTGCTGTCCCCAGACCCTGACTCTCCTGTCCCCAGACCCTGACTCCTCCTGTCCCCAGACACTGACTCCTGCTGTCCCCAGACTGAGACTCCTCCTGTCCCCAGACCCTGACTCCTCCTGTCCCCAGACCTTGACTCCTGCTGTCCCCAGACCCTGACTCCTCCTGTCCCCAGACCTTGACTCCTCCTGTCCCCAGACCCTGACTCCTCCTGTCCCCAGACACTGACTCCTCCTGTCCCCAGACTGAGACTCCTCCTGTCCCCAGACCCTGACTCCTCCTGTCCCCAGACCTTGACTCCTCCTGTCCCCAGACCCTGACTCCTCCTGTCCCCAGACCCTGACTCCTCCTGTCCCCAGACCCTGACTCCTCCTGTCCCCAGACCCTGACTCCTCCTGTCCCAGACACTGACTCCTCCTGTCCCCAGACCCTGACTCCTCCTGTCCCCAGACCCTGACTCCTCCTGTCCCCAGACTCTGACTCCTCCTGTCCTCATGGATCTGTAGGCAGCCTGCTGGTCGGAGAGGCAGACAGTACCCTCCCACTGAGTTCATGGGCCCGGGCCATTCGCTCTCAGTCAGCGCTCGTTCTCGCTTCGAGCTGCTATTGGCTGAGCCATCCCCCCCCCCCCCCCCCCCCTGAGCTGCTATTGGCTGAGCCATTTCCCCTTCTGCCAGATGCTTCTTTCAACTCAAAATGGCTTCAAGCCAATTAATGGTATCTAAGGAGTGAGGCCTCCATCTTCATTGACTCGAAGGCAGGGTAGCATTCAGGTACTAATTAGAGAAACACGCTGTGCTGCCGCCTGCTTTGGCCCGGTAACAAATCTACCTGGGAATAATCAGTGTTGATGGGAGTCATTCTGTGAAGCATGTCCCTGCCTCCCTCACCCACCAGCCTGGCCCTCTCTGGTTACATGGCAGGTAGTTTGGTTTCACTGGCAGTTAAGCTGCATGGAGGGGAAGGGCTGCTATGACAGTCATGAACTCAGCTGCCCTGCCTCTGTGTGTCCGCTTTACACTGAGCTGCCTGGAAATGAAAAACAGACCAAGAAAACATCAGAGGGAAAAACACACATGTGGAGGAAGATCTGGAACCTAACACACACACACACACACACACACACACACAGGACAGACCACCCCCCCCCCCCCCCCCCCCACAAACAGACCACCCCCCCCCTCTCCACAGGACAGCCCCCCCCCCCCCCCCCCCCCCTCACAGGACAGCCCACCTCTCCGTACACTGGAGCAGTTTCACTGGACCAACACAAAGGATGCTTACATACTGACCCTTTAGTCCAATCATGCTCTCATTTAGTAAGTGACATGGATCAGATGATGATAAACAAAACAGAGAAGGAGATGAGCTCCAACCTGCACGCTAGCTGACCGCATCCTCACCATCACCATCATCACCATCATCATCAGGCCCTGGCCCTCAGGTCCACTCCACACCCGGCCACCGTGATCCAAACACCTCCAGTCACACACAGCTCGGATGCTTCCACATGCAGGGAGGAAAAGGCCAGGCTCACTGAACGGAACCATCCAGAAGAATCAGAACCTGACAGAGAGTGAGGCTGATCTGCCAGGCTGGTGAGAAGCCTGTTAACCTGTCACACAGGCTTCAGGGACGGAGGAGGAGGAGGAGGAGGAGGAGGGGGAGGAGGAGGAGGGGGAGGAGGAGGAGGAGGAGGAGGAGGGGGAGGATCAGGGGGAGGAGAGGACACCACATCCTCCACCCTGAATGAATTACCACCTAGATCTGTTCTGATCACATATCAGGGACAGGATGAGTTTGTTCCAGGCTCCAGAAAGACCTGAACACCAGAATACCCCCAAAATATCCAGAGCTTGTTTCCTGCTGTAGGCTCAGAACAGCTCTAAATATTTGGATTCTCCAAAGGATCTGCCACAGCCACACACACACACACACGCACACACACACACACACACACACACACACACACACAGCAGCAGTAACGTCCCCCCCATCAGGCCTCTCCTAGCCCTCTCCATTCCTGTTGCCGTGTCAACATCAGTAGAGCACAGATATGACTTTCTTTTCTTCTCTTGCGTTTCCTCCTCAGGCTGGGAGTAAAAAGGTCACAAGCTCAAATAAAGGCCTTTTCCCAGCCTGGCTTTGAAGCGAGTCAGGGGCTGGACTCTGCTCATGTTACCCCACTGTCTCTCTCTGCTGTCACTTCCAAACACACGATACTGGGCTGTCTGCTGGGAGAGCTGCAGCCTCTATAGTAATGAGTCATAAATAACAGTGATGTTCCAGCAGGTTCCGTCGTCTTTTCCACAGCTGGGATGGATTACAGAGCTGCACTGTTGGCTTGGAGACCAGCGCAGGGACATTGTGGGTGTCGAGAGATACCCACAATGTGAATATTCCCATGCAACATCCTCCACTTAAGGCCCTGGTGCTACTTAGATCTAGGCTCTGTCTAGTGACTCCACTAATACAGCTAGCAGCTGGGGTCATGATGTGTGAATACACACAGAGAGATAGTGACTTGATCCCAGTGTGGTTCTACTGTACTGAAGCACCTCTGTACTCCAGCACATTAGTCCTGATAAGACACTTCTTCCAAACTGGAGATCTTTTGAAAACCCTCAGCTGAGACAGGCCTGTGCCCTGTGATATGATCCAATCAAAACCAGGCTGCTTACAGTGAGCAGTGTGCTTCCTTCCAGCCGTAGCAAAGATGCATGTGACAGCGTGTGTGTGTGTTTATGTGTGTGTGTGTGTGTGTGTGTGTGCTAGCCTGCTTACCTTTCACACCCTTGGCTGAGAAAGCATCTGAGAAGCTTTCTTAAAAGGTTGAGAGGACGGGATCATCCTAAATGCTCATCTGTCTTCAATACAATCATGTGAAGTGGTGAGCCCCCCCGTCCCCCCCCCCCCACCCCCCCCCCTGCCCCCTCCTATCTGCAGGCCACGCTGGCTGCCCAGCACATTAGCTAAGCATAGAGCTCAGGCTTGGGCCTGTGCTGACCCACACATTCTTGAAGAACAGACCCTCTTCCTTTCTCTCTCTCTCCCTCTACATCTTCATGCTTATCATTTCACAGAGTGTTCTGTGAATACTAAACGCTGGGCGTAGTGGTCATGCTGCTAGCACAGCTAGAATGGCCAGCCTTTGTGGCAGCAGTGACCGGATTTTAAATGCGGGGGAGGATCAATAAATAAAAGGGATCTGCCAAGGTTCAATCTTGGTGTGTGTGTGTGTGTGTGTGTAGGTGTGTGGGTGTGGGTGTGTGGGTGTAGGTGTGTGGGTGTGTGTGTGTGTGTCTAATAGCCACTGAATGTTCCTTCTCTAACCAGCTGCTCCTGAATTATGAATATGGAGTCAGTTGACTGAATCTCAGTATTCACTCTGAAAATCTCAGCGGGATCAACTTGTAAGAAAGAACAATTCCAGCCAAGAATGCAAATACCGGTAAGCAGAAACACAGATTGGCCAAACTATTGGCATTTCAAAACATCGGCCCCATTAACACAGCAGGGCGACTTCAATCACTGCAGAACTCCTGCTACTCCTGAAGCGTTGTGACAACCATCTTCAGGAGGAGGGAAAATAGACCGAGGGGGGGGGGAGGAGGAGTGGGGGGGCAAAGCCAAAGTAATCTCCCTGACATATTCCTAATAAACCACCTCTCTAATACCTCTGCCCCAGCTCACCCTATCAGAAAGTTGTCAACCCTGACCTACAAAAAGGACTGGCGTCAAGCCTTAAATGTTTAAAAACATCAATCATAAAAACAAAGAGAGGACATTGAATTATACAGTATTAACCTCCAGGCTTAGCATCCAGAGACCTTGGATGTGTTTGTGGCTGTGTGTTAAGAGTGTGGCTGCTGTACTTCCCACTGAAGCGGCTGCCAATGTGATGAACCCCTCAGCCCTCAGCGGGAGCTCCCAGCCTGTGATTAATGAGAGCAAGCTTCTGGAAAAGACTGAGGCAGGGAGGGACACGGAACATTTGGGGAGCTAAGACACAGCTGACACTCTGCTGACACACAGCCCAACACACAGCCCAACACACAGCCCAGCACACAGCCCAACACACAGCCCAACAGACAGCCCAACACACAGCCCAACACACAGCCCAACACACAGCCCAGCACACAGCCCAACACACAGCCCAACAGACAGCCCAACACACAGCCCAACACACAGCCCAACACACAGCCCAACACACAGCCCAGCACACAGCCCAACACACAGCCCAACACACAGCCCAACACACAGCCCAACAGACAGCCCAACACACAGCCCAACACACAGCCCAACACACAGCCCAGCACACAGCCCAACACACAGCCGAAGAGACTGTCCAATATTGCAGCACACCAGACCAGAACCAACACATTTGAATGGGCCTCTGTAGACTAGAGGTCTGTAGACTAAAGGTCTGTAGACTAAACCTCTGTAGACTAGAGGTCTGTAGACTAAAGGTCTGTAGACTAAACCTCTGTAGACTAGAGGTCTGTAGACTAAACCTCTGTAGACTAGAGGTCTGTAGACTAGAGGTCTGTAGACTAAACCTCTGTAGACTAGAGGTCTGTAGAATAGAGGTCTGACCTGATTCAAAGGAATCATCGACTATTAAGAAAAAGCACAAAGGTCTGAATAGCCTAATCCTCGCTTCATACTGTAAACAACACATTTCAGCTCATTTCTTATTTCATCCGCTCCTTTCACATCCGCCCCGAGACAGAATCAACAGTAACATGTCTTCCTTAATGCTCAGAGCAGTTCTGTTAGAATTAGCCAAGCCGAGGGTAGTCATCCCTGGTTGTTATTAAACTGAGTGTCTCGCTATGTTTAGAAGATCGCTCTGGTTTTGGCCCTGGTTAAACCTGGTAGATAAACCAAGAAGCACTTTCACCTGTCTGTGTTTGAACCTGTTCAATGTTGTTACCTGCATGGCACAAAGGATTTGTGTGTTGGCATCTCTTAACGAGGGACATGAAATGCTCCTTGATTGTGAGTCCGTTTCCACGCTTCTTCACACATTGTGTAACGGTTATTCTGCTAATGATGACTGATAAGTTTCATACATGGAAATAAGGTTCAGAGTCTCACCAGACCAGAGTCTCACCAGACCAGAGTCTCACCAGACCAGAGTCTCACCAGAGTCTCACCAGACCAGAGTCTCAACAGAGTCTCACCAGACCAGAGTCTCACCAGACCAGAGTCTCACCAGACCAGAGTCTCACCAGAGTCTCACCAGACCAGAGTCTCACCAGACCAGAGTCTCACCAGACCAGAGTCTCACCAGAGTCTCACCAGACCAGAGTCTCACCAGACCAGAGTCTCACCAGACCAGAGTCTCACCAGACCAGAGTCTCACCAGACCAGAGTCTCACCACAGTCTCACCAGAGTCTCACCAGAGTCTCCCCAGACCAGAGTCTCACCAGAGTCTCACCAGACCAGAGTCTCACCAGAGTCTCACCAGACCACAGTCTCACCAGACCAGAGTCTCACCAGACCAGAGTCTCACCAGACCAGAGTCTCACCAGACGTGACGTCTTTAGTTTTGTTAGTTTTGTGTATTTTCTTCGTCTCATCTTTAGGTCGTGTGAAAAGAGTTTAAGTGGACAAAGCTCTGAAAATGATTGCGGTGAAAACCAACTAAATAACCCCATAGGGGATGCTATGCTAACATTTAGAAAGTGCTGTTTCAAGCAATTTAGCAACCTTCATTCTACTTTCTGAGATTCCCCAGCCTTGAAGAACAATGGCCTGCAATATTCCACGCATTCAAATGCCACAATGAGCTTTCAGAACTCCCATCAGCGGCGCTGTGATTTGTCGCAACGCAGTTTGGTTTCCTTGCGATGCAACACTTTCCAAGGACAAGAGGTCTGAATAAATATGAGGGAGATTCAGTGACCTTCCAGCAGGTATCTGTTTATTGGTTGATTCATTGGCAGGTCTGAATGCATGCATAACATATCAGGGCTGTAATCTGATTTATCTGGCTTCCTTGGCAGTTGAAGTCATTCAGGCTAAATGACAGACCTTAAGGGAAATGAGGTTTTACTGCTGTTTCACTTACACAGCGTACAACGTTTAATTACTATCAATTAACTATTCACAAAGTCAAATCAATTAACAATCCTGCACACGCAATAACAAAGCACAATATTTCCAAAGTTGTGACACAAATCAATGGTCAGAACAAAATGTCAGTTCTTTGTCTGATCTGGAAAACAAGAATGAAAACATATGATGCAAATGGCTGCTGCTGTGTCTGTGCTGTATGTGTTCAGTCCAGGAGCTGTTAGCTGTGCTTCCTAAACCTTCCTCCTTCATTAATCATGAGATCACTGAAGGATAGCTGCGGTGTTAGAGAGAGTGACACTGAGAGACAGAAACAGAGAGAAAGACAGAGAAAAAGAGAGGAAAAAAGAGAGAGAGAGAGAGAGAGAAAGGTGCGTGTTCACTTCATTGCCACCAAATGGTTTCCCAGAGCGTCTCCCAGAGAATCTCCCAGAGCATCTATCAGAGCGTCTATCAGAGCATCTCCCAGAGCGTCTATCAGAGCATCTATCAGAGCATCTCCCAGAGCGTCTATCAGAGCATCTATCAGAGCATCTATCAGAGCGTCTATCAGAGCATCTCCCAGAGCGTCTATCAGAGCATCTATCAGAGCATCTCCCAGAGCGTCTATCAGAGCGTCTCCCAGAGCGTCTATCAGAGCATCTATCAGAGCATCTCCCAGAGCATCTCCCAGAGCATCTCCCAGAGCATCTATCAGAGCATCTCCCAGAGCATCTATCAGAGCATCTCCCAGAGCATCTATCAGAGCATCTATCAGAGCGTCTCCCAGAGCATCTATCAGAGCATCTATCAGAGCATCTCCCAGAGCATCTATCAGAGCATCTCCCAGAGCATCTCCCAGAGCATCTATCAGAGCATCTCCCAGAGCATCTCCCAGAGCATCTCCCAGAGCGTCTCCCAGAGCATCTCCCAGAGCATCTATCAGAGCATCTCCCAGAGCATCTATCAGAGCATCTCCCAGAGCATCTCCCAGAGCGTCTCCCAGAGCATCTATCAGAGCATCTATCAGAGCCCTGGCAGATGTGTGGTGGATGCAGGAGGGAGGTGGGAGACGCTCCCTTAAGAGGAGCAGCACATCAGGATGTTCGGCTTCACATCTGCTCCCTACATTTTACCTTTGCTGTCAAATCCAAACAAAGAAATCTAAGCTCTGCCATTGCTGAGCATTTGATGACACGTGGAAAATAGCCTGCTTTAACATTTTAGTGAGCCAGTTTAAAAATGTATCCCGAATGCACAAGCAGTTTTGGAGAAATCATAGCTTAACAAAATCCTGATGAAACAGGCATCAAGAGTAAGCATGACTATGTCATGAGTTATAGAACAGAGATAGAACAGTGTAGTAGTTCTACACACTGTAAACCTGTTCTACACACAGTGTAAACCTTCTACACACTTCACCCCCCCCCCCCAACACACACACACACACACACACACACTCAGGATCATGATACATTTTCCCAAATTAACAAAACTGAACTAAATTGAATGAAGTGATTGTTAATAAATGTCTCAGCAGTAACTACTATGTTGAAACAACTTTAAATGGTGTCATCATCTCCACTTTCATTTCTAGTGTAACTTTCAGTCTGAATGTGGACGATGAGTCAGTGTGTTTACAGGGCAGAGAAGTGGAGGATATATTGTGTTATATATTGTGTTATATATTGTGTTATATATTGTGTTATATATTGTGTTATATATTGTGTTATATATTGTATTATTATCCACAAAGGGATCATGTAAAGGAGCCAGACAGCAGCTGCAGAAAAGCAACACAATAGACACAGCTTAACACTCACACTGCCTCACACTGCCTCACACTGCCTCACACTGCCTCACACTGCCTCACACTGCCTCACACTGCCTCACACTGCCTCACACTGCCTCACACTGCCTCCATAATGTCTGACATGTTGTCAAATGAATGAACTATAAGCACAAACACAACTTATCCTATTAAATATATTGTTTATAGTGTTTTAGATGGCATGTGTTAGCTGAGCAGGATAGTTTGAAGAAGAAAGAGCTTCATATTCTGTTTAACCATCTTAATGTGTCTGTTTCTGTTTGTTCTATGTCGACTATAACTGCATGGGAACATTTAAAAAACAACATGTTGTTTGTTTTGTAATGTAATGGAGACAGAAGTGTGTGTGCGCGTGCGCGTGCGTGTGTGTTTCTTCTGTTAAACTGTGAACACGAACTGACTTCTACTAACTGATCATGTCAAGATAAGATAAACAACATGAAGTTTCCCTCCGCGGAATATAAACTCACCAATTTGATCATGTTGGAAGTTTAATAAACAGAATGAAGCTGGTTACAATGTTACTGTTGAAGAGAGACTTTGTATCAACAACTGATCTGAGGTCTGGAGACAATGTAGCAGATCAGATCTGTGTGTGTTCAACAGCTAACTGTGTGTGATGTGTGTGTGTGTGTGCGTGTGTGTGTGTGTGTGGAATCTCCGGAGCTAGCATTAGCCTAGCTTAGCTAGCGAAATGACAAAACCTGAACGTTATGAATCATAACATCAGATAACTTCACAAAACACAAAACACACAAACACACAGCCTGAACTCACCTTCCTGTCCGGGATCCTGCGGCTGTTCAAAACAGACCCGATTAAATCCTGAGGACGGTCTGCTGTTTAGTTTGAGGACGGAGGAGGAGATGAGAGAAGAGAAGTGGGCAGTAATGAGTCTGAGGCTGACTGTGAGTGAGAGAGTGTGTGAGTGTGTGTGTGTGTGTGTGTGTTTGTGTGGATCTAACACTCTTTTCTGTTTCAGCATCACGTCAGCTCAGCTCGGATCCTGAGAACTTTAGTCTGATCCAACAATTCAGAAATATAGCAAAGAAACTAAATTAATGTGGGACAGAGAGAGAGAAGAGGAGGAAGGAGAGAGAGAGAGAGAGAGAGAGAGAGAGAGAGAGAGAGGGGGGAGAGAGAGGGAGAGGGGAGAGAGAGAAGAGGAAGGATAGAGAGAGAGAGAGAGAGAGAGAGAGGGAGAGAGAGAGGGAGAGAGAGAGAGAGGGGAGAGAGAGAAGAGGAAGGATAGAGAGAGAGAGAGAGAGAGGGAGAGAGAGGGGGGAGAGAGAGAAGAGGAAGGATAGAGAGAGAGAGAGAGAGAGAGAGGGAGGGAGAGAGGGAGAGAGAAGAGGAAGGATAGAGAGAGAGAGGAGAGAGAGAGAAGGAGGAAGGATAGAGAGTGAAAGAGAGAGAGGGGAGAGAGAGAGAGGGGGAGAGAGAGGGAGAGAGAAGAGGAAGGATAGAGAGAGGGAAGAGGAAATATATATATAGAGAGAAAGAGAGCGAAGAGGAGAGATAGAGAGAGGGGGAAGAGGAAAGATAGATAGATAGAGAGAGAGAGAGAGAGAGAGAGAGAGAGAGAGAGAGAGAGAGAGAGAGAGAGAGAGAGAGTGAAACTGACTCGATCCCTCTGATCAGGAATAGAAACGTTTATAAACTGACTATTGTTTTTATTTTGTATTTTTTTGTAGTCTAATAATTAACAATAGAAATACTTCGCTTATATCCCGTTTCTTTTAAATTTTTTGACTTTCTACCACCGTGTAGTCACAGTTCAGTCATTTGCTATCATACAAAAAAATATATTTTTATCACAATTTGAGCAGATTAAAAACTGCAGCTGGGTAAAAACAGCAACCTGTGTCTTGTGTATTTTTTTTCTTTAAGTAAACAACTGCAACCTTGTGACCTCCTCTGGGTTAAGACAGTGCTGGTATATAATGACGTTCAATAACAAACAACGACAGCACAATATGCAAGAACTTAATTCCTCAAACAGACTTTCCGAAAAACGGTGTCTTTTCTACAATAAGATAATTGTACCAGAGGTAAAGGTTATTAAGAAACAAAACCCACTGTTGAATTAAAGATGTGGTTTAAAAGCCTTCATCAGCATTTGGAATTTAAAACAGGTTTATTTGCTTGTTCTCTGTCCCATGTGTTCATTGATCTTTCCTTTGAATCAATTCAGACATTGCATTCAGAAAGAGCTGTGTTGACTGAGAAACAGATTTGCTTGGCTTAATAGACATGGCTGGAGAGGGGAAATGATTTGATTATTTTGTCACTGGCAGTGGGATGTTGGGATTTTTAATTGTATTGAAGAATCTTCATTAGGGATAGTGAATGATGAAACAAGCTGTGGGCTGCATCATTAAAAGAGCTTTCTCTGACCAGGCCTTTCACATGCAGACAAAATGTCAGCCTTATACCTCGGTCATTTGTAACATAATAAGTAGGAAGTGGAATGACTGCAATTCAAGTAGCAGACTGGGGGAAGGGAAAACAAGCTACTCCTTAAAAGGGATTTTTAAAGAGCCTTGATTAGAAAGTATAATGAGATACCAAAAGACACCGCAAAGATGATCTCTCAGGAGACTGATGGAAAACAAATTAATGTAGTGATTTTTCTTTAATTATTATTTTTCTATCAGTCCAATGCAACCCCAGGATACCCATAAGGCACCAGGGCTGGGCTCACCATTATTGATTTGGTTTGCCTGACACATTCACAGAATACTGTTTTTAATCATCTCAGGACAACAAGCTCATTTCATTAACATGAAGCTTCCAGCAGCACACATTTCATTTGAAATGACACTCAAGTCTCCCAGCTAAAAACAGGATGAAAACAGCACATTTTAATGCATTATACTTCTTAGGGTTTTTATGTTACAAAATCTATTGTTATTAATAAAAAATAAAAAAACATTTGACAAAGAGCGCAAAGTGAATACCCTTCTATTGCAACAAAACAGCATTGTGAATGCAGATGTGCTATAATCATGTCTTACCTTGATATCAGCTTTCAGCCCTCTAGTGTTAAAGCAACACCCCTTCTTGTCCTCTTTGACTAAAACAACATCTTCAGAAACACACACACACATGTTCATTTACATTATTTTAATGGGTCTGTCTGATATCACTAGGCCCGTGCTGTCTAGAAATGATGTTCAGAATATACCAGTACATGGAGGGGAAAAACCATCTGAATAATCCCTTTAGTTTTTCTCCTGTTAATTGGAGCATGCTCCAGGACAGTGAATGTGTGGAAACAGGATCCCTCCATGAGAAACAGATGCTCCACACTTCTGACTACAGGCCTCTGCAGCTGAAAAGGCAGGAGAGATGAAAAGAGAATAAGAAGAAAGTCGATATCTAATGAGACCACAAGTCTGAAAGGACACCTGGATTTGGAAGACGGAAAAACAAGAGAGAGAGAAAAAAAAATGATGTTTCAGATGACGACATTGCTTAGATAATACACTGAATGCCAAACTGGGTTTAGTGTAATCCTTCCATTTGCTCAATTTTTATTAACTGTATTTTGCCTGCAGATGAAACAAATACCCTGAACTTTTCAACTACAAATTGTTTGTTGATATAATCAACAGAAACAAAAATCCACCTTGGAAACATGGATTGAGTTCTGTAGACTGGATAAACCTGATGTGTTGTTAAAAGCAGAGGTCCCTTTCCATGCCAACTGGCAGTCTGTGTCATGTCTTATTCATGCGTACCCCTGTCCGCTTTAATTAGTGATTTCAGGTCAGCAGAACCCCCTCCTCCAACAGGCTACAGCTCAGCAGACACGTAAAAGAAATGCCTTCAGTGTTATTTGATCAAAAATAGGCCATTACAGCCATAATCATAATGGCGACAGCTCCTTTCGGTAATGCATGCTCTGCTTAAAGCAATCCATCTCCGAGCGACGCAGAGATGGGATATTAAGGAGAAGCAGAGGGAAGAAAACATGATGAAACACAAAAGCAGAGATCTATCTGGAAAAACAAAGACCTCCGTCAGAGGAGGGTAATTATAATGTAAGCAGGTCCCATCATTTTCGAAAAACCTCAAACGTGGCTTTTTTTCTTTTTTGGCCCACATTAGCACTAGAATTAATTATGATAATCACCTCTGCACATAAGAACAGACGTTACAGAAAGCCTTGCCTTGCATTATCTTGGACATGAACATTTATTGGATTTTTCAGTTTTATTATTGCAAGAGTACATGGCTCATACAATAATGTGAATATGATCATTTTCTTTTTCATTAAGTGTTTGTCGATAAGCGGTCTAATCTAAAAGAAGACTTTGTGGTCTAATTTCCATCCAGGAGGACAGATATGGTCATAACTTTGGTTTTTTATACAAATAAACCTCAAATCAGAGGCTGTTTGCCTTCTTGGCTGTTCAACAAGGAATCAGGTGAACTCTAGACCTCAGAAACAACATGGAGGCTTTCTCAATCCTGTCTCAGAACCATTCTAAATGCTTCATTCAACATCCCATTCACACACAACTGCCATTGTATTCCTATCTAATACATTATGCTTTGTTGCATATTCATGGCTACTCTGCTCCTAGTGGCAGAGGGTGAGGCCGACTTGGGTCCTGGGAAAATGCTAGTGTGGTTAGGCTAGACCAGGAGATATGTCCTGAAGCATTCCTGTGTGATTACACCAGCTGAAAGCCAGACTGAGGCTGATTGCTAAGCTCTGTCTGAACAAGGTTCATTTCTGGTTTGTATTGTTGTTGTGTTACGCAAGTCTTGTCATAAAAGAAACAGTGAACTGGTGGTTAGATCAACTGATCAGTCAACTCATACCTACTGGACACCCTGAGAGGATTACAGAGCAGTATGAATTAAGCTGTATATGAACTTGATGTTACATTCAACAAAACAGGAATTTGAACGCATACATTACAGGTTTATGTTTTTTGATGTACAGTATTTACTTTCTTTCTTCTTTTAATATTACGTCCTATTTTTCATCTGTTTGTTCAGAGGTTCTCCTTTCTAAACGCTCTCTGAACCAGGAAGTTGAAAACCAGCCTCTCCACATGTTCCTGTGTTTTACTGTCTTCTGACCTTCATCATGTCTCTGTCTTGGGGTCAGAGGTTTGTCAGGATTTTGGAAATGACCCAGCAGTCAAAACAGTCTTCCTCATCACTTCCATCTACAGACAATCAGGCAACGAGACAACGGAGGAGAACAATCCTAATTCGTCTAATCTCGGCGCACAATAATAATGTTAGTTCCATGTTCTGAATGTATAAGAATGTAAGCAGTCTGTGACCTGAACATATGAAAACCCCGTCTGTCGGCTTTTACGGAAAACATGTGAATGAGATTTGGATAAAAAAGTGATTCACTGTCCCGCCTAGTGGTCAAAGTCTTTAATCACATGTCTGGAAACCTAAAGTCACAAATTCCCTAAACAAATTAATTATCAATATTTCTACAATGATAAAGCAGATGTGAAACATTTTGCATGGAGGCACAATCATTGATCAGCTATTAAATGGACCAATCAGGACCAAGTAAAAATAAGTGAAATCCTTGTCTGATGACAGGAGAGAACCAGCCAGTTGTCCCAAGTGGTTTGTCCAGCAGCAGCATCCCTCCCCAGGCCCTGTCCTCCAGCTGTGCTCAGCCACAGCAGCATCCCTCCCCAGGCCCTGTCCTCCTGCTGTGCTCAGCCACAGCACCATCCCTCCCCAGGCCCTGTCCTCCTGCTGGGCTCAGCCACAGCACCATCCCTCCCCAGGCCCTGTCCTCCTGCTGTGCTCAGCCACAGCACCATCCTTCCCCAGGCCCTGTCCTCCTGCTGTGCTCAGCCACAGCACCATCCCTCCCCAGGCCCTGTCCTCCTGCTGGGCTCAGCCACAGCACCATCCCTCCACAGGCCCTGTCCTCCTGCTGGGCTCAGCCACAGCACCATCCCTCCCCAGGCCCTGTCCTCCTGCTGGGCTCAGCCACAGCACCATCCTTCCCCAGGCCCTGTCCTCCTGCTGTGCTCAGCCACAGCACCATCCCTCCCCAGGCCCTGTCCTCCTGCTGGGCTCAGCCACAGCACCATCCCTCCACAGGCCCTGTCCTCCTGCTGGGCTCAGCCACAGCACCATCCCTCCACAGGCCCTGTCCTCCTGCTGGGCTCAGCCACAGCACCATCCCTCCTGCTGCAGTCTCAGAGTCTAGGATCATCTAAGAGACACTGAGAGGAGAGCAGGTGAGCGTTGGGTAACGGCTAGGAGGGTGTGTCTCATCTCACATGACAGTGATTTATCTTTCCCTCAAGGAGTCATTATACTGTCCTTAATTTGGTGTCCTTAATTCATCTTCTTCTACTCCAGTACAGATACACACAGATATCTAATTAGTTATAATTATCTGTATGAAGAAAGCATGCTGATGTGACCTCTGGGAGGGTCAGAGGTCAGATATTGGCTGTGCACGGCAGCAGAGGATGTACAGTCATTGGCTGGTGGGTCATGTGGGGCTGAAGCCTCTGCTGCAAGGCTTGACCCTGATCAATACTGAGGGGAATAACAAAGTATCTGGGCTTACTGAGGACGGTCAAAAGTACTTTATTATTCAAAACAAACAAACAGCGGCTTGTCTCAAGAGAGATGCAGCAGTGATTGTATAACCGTGAGCAAAAATATATAAGTCACTAATTAGCTTATTCAAAGACCTGCTCTAAAGGTTAGAAGGTTGTTTCACATTTCCAAAAGCTTATTTGTGTAATTTGATTAAGAAATGTATTGGTACTGAAAAGGTAATGCCCTTCATCAAGTCAGCCAAGCATCATCATCTATCACACAGTATAAATACAAAACATGACCACAGGGTTACAGTAACTCTCTCACAGACAAACCCTGCTTTTCCCATCTGAATCTGTCTCCTTACAATTCTTGACAGCTTCACAGACAGAACAACACATTATCCTGCTTTACATTCAAATTGCTGTGATCGATTCCATTTCTCTCTTATCAATCTGTATCAGGCTGGGAACCCTGACCCCAGGCAACAGGGCGATAATGTTCCATAATACCTCAACAAAAGCAATCTAGCTGGAGATGTGTGATAGTGTATCTGGACAGCAGGACAGAGAGCACATGAACCTCTGCTATCAGGCCAGGCAGTCAGGAAACAACAAGGGGCTTTAAACAAAGACAGAGCAGCTTTTGACGATTAACCACAGTGACTCTTACAACTAGACTGAGAAATCTTACCAGCGTAACGCAAACAACCTTCAGTACACATGAGGAAAACATATCCGATCCGTTGTCATGACAAAGGCTAATTGTGAATAACCAATGATCTTCAAAACGAGGCAAAGCAGCATTTAAAAAAAAAGAAGCATTTCTTAAGGAATATAATTTCAAATACCTGTAGAATTCATTCAACCTAACCACTCTGTATGTGCACATGTTCTGAAGTGGAAGAATAAAGGTCTTATAATGCAGGCAGGCTCTCTAACCATCATGGAGCCAGTTCAAACTGACCATACTGCCATGAGATTGGCTAGATCATTGACCTACTGTGTGCCAACCAATCAAAACAGGTCTTCTTGACCCCACCCAGGTGAAAGGTTGGAGCTTCCATCATCAGCAGCAGCTAGGGCAGGTCATCCCCCTCCTCTGCCTCCACTAGGCAGGCTCGGTCAGGCCCGGGGGTCCTGAAGGGAGGGTGGTACTCAAATGATGTCAGGACAGCCGCACCCATGTGATGCTTCTGATGCAGGAACCAGATGGAGGCTGAGACGCCCATGATGACGACCACACTCACAATGACCAGAGCGGAGAGGAGGGGGCTGGGTTCTTGGGGGGGGGGGACAGAGCAGGGGAGGTCACCACTCAGCTCTCTGATGAGGGGAACAATGGAAAAACCAAACAGCGACTGAACTGTTGAACTTACTTGATTTGCCTTCCTCTGCTGACACTGAGAGGGGAGACAAGAAGAAGGAAACAATTTGAGTGAAGCAGTTGAACAACACAAATGGTGATTAGCAATCAGACCTGGAGTGTGTGAGCTGGGAGCTGGGAGCTGAATCTTACGCTCAACACTCTCACACACCACGCCGTTCTCCACGTCCTCGACACAGCTGACGTTCCTCCACTTCCCTGTGTTGGTGTGAAGAGCCACACAGGTGTCCAGGGGACTGAGGTCAGAGGTCACGCCGTCCTCCCAGCTCTGGTAGCTCACTGCTGTCTCATCAGACCATCTCATCTGTTCAGCTTACAAGACAAACTTCCAGTTATTCAGGAAGCAGATAGGAGGTACAGAGAGGAGAACAAGCATGTACAGTAAGAGCACTACACAGACTGACAGACAGACAGGCCGACTATCCAGACAGACAGACAGACAGTCCCACTACCCAGACACAGACAGACAGACAGACCCACTATCCAGACAGACAGACAGACAGTCCCACTACCCAGACACAGACAGACAGACCGACTATCCAGACAGACAGACAGTCCCACTACCCAGACACAGACAGACAGACAGACCCACTATCCAGACAGACAGACAGACAGTCCCACTACCCAGACACAGACAGACAGACAGACCCACTATCCAGACACAGACAGACAGACAGACCCACTATCCAGACAGACAGACAGTCCCACTACCCAGACAGACAGACAGTCCCACTACCCAGACAGACAGACAGACAGACATAATCCCACAATGAGACATGATTGTCAGGCTGTGAATCTTGGCTTTAGCTTCCTGAAGACAGACCTTAGTATAAACAAGACATCCTAATCAAAGTTATTTTCACATTGTCTAATATTCCTTAATGTTATTATATTCTACTACTGACACCATATAATAGCAGGTTTGAGTACAGAATGCTTTCCTCCTTCAGTAACTTACTGTCAGTATCATAGTACATCCCCAACCACATACTCATGTTCCCCTTCCACACTTGTTTGCTGTAGCTGATGACAAAGTCATTCTCCTCTGCACTGTGAATGCTCAGCAGGTCTGTAAAGAGGATGACATGTTCATGGTTTCAAAAAACAAAGAAACAAACCTTGAGATCTTAAATCTGCAGCTGGTCAGATTCAGTCATAGCAGCACCATCAGAGTGAAGAGACAGCTGAGTCAGTAACGTACCAAATCCGATGCATTTGGATTTGGCATCTTCGCGTGTGTAGCTCTTAAAATTGTCTTCTAGTCCATGCACGAAATGGTAGCATCTTTGTCCAAAAGGCACCCATGTGCGTCCATCTGCTGGACAGTCTGTGGGAGGGGCAGAGGTCACTTCCAGCTCCAGAAAAGCACTTTCTCAAGGCTCACTACCCACAGCTGTTACGCTACATCACAGCATTACAGTAAACATCTACACAGTTTTTAATCACATATTCTTAGAAGAACCTGATGAATACATATTGTGGAGTAGAATAGTAGTACCTCTGATGATATTCATTAAAGGCACATCTCACATTCCATTAGTGAGAGAGCGTGATGTCTAGACTAATCCTCATCACGAGCTGTTTCTACTTTCTAAGAATAAATAATGTCAAGAGACGATCAAACAATTAGAAAATGATCGGAAAACATTGCCAAATGTCAAAGTTTGGGCACACCTACATTAAAGTAAATAAACGGATTAAGATTTGAACAGGACAAACTGGAAAGTTTCCAAATGAACAAGTTCAGGTCAAAACTGCTTCCAGGACATTAGAAGTTGACGTATTGTTTACAGATATCACTTACCACCGCCCACAGCCGCGTGAAAGTAAGATAGAAAGATAACTACTTTTAAAAAGGATCGACTGTTTGTCCTTAGTAACTTCATGTTCTCTTAAACCATGTTTCTAAACTTTAGAGTTTAAAGTCAACAGAATGTCCGCAGTTTGTCCTGTTTGACTTCACTTAACGCGAGAAGAAACCAGCTCCGTTTAGTGGATCACGTAGACCCACCCCCCCACACACGCCCCCCAACATCCCACCCCACCTCCCCAGACCCTCCCCCCACCCCCATCCAATAGGAGGTCGACCTTTTTACAATTTGTACTTCTTGTTGTTGCAGACCAGTGAAACAATCGTACTGCAATCGTGTATTCGCCCTCTAGATGGCGGTGTGTGTGTGTGTACATGTTCCTATAGGCAAGATATGACGAAAACTGATGAAGAGTGTGGATCTGTAGAGGAGTGATGAAGAGTGTGGATCTGTAGAGGAGTGATGAAGAGTGTGGATCTGTAGAGGAGTGATGAAGAGTGTGGCTCTGTAGAGGAGTGATGAAGAGTGTGGATCTGTAGAGGAGTGATGAAGAGTATGGCTCTGTAGAGGAGTGATGAAGAGTATGGCTCTGTAGAGGAGTGATGAAGAGTGTGGCTCTGTAGAGGAGTGATGAAGAGTATGGCTCTGTAGAGGAGTGATGAAGAGTATGGCTCTGTAGAGGAGTGATGAAGAGTGTGGATCTGTAGAGGAGTGATGAAGAGTGTGGCTCTGTAGAGGAGTGATGAAGAGTATGGCTCTGTAGAGGAGTGATGAAGAGTGTGGCTCTGTAGAGGAGTGATGAAGAGTGTGGCTCTGTGGAGGAGTGATGAAGGGCGTGTCAGTCAGACGCAGGTGGCCTTGCCTCAAACAGCTGCAGCCTGCTACTCGCTGCTTGTCTGGAGCTCACAGCTTCCTGTGGGGTGGCAGTACACCCAGCAGGATGCCCTGAGTCCCATCTGCCAGCCTGGGCACAGGCCTGGCCGCCCCCTCCCCCGGGAACCCCTCTCACCCCCTCTCCCCCCGGCTGGGACAGGCATGCTAACGCTGTCACCAGGAGGTGGTGTGACTGACCCCTTCTCACGGAGCTGTGGAAGTGTTGTATCATACTGCTCACTGTGCCAGGCCAGGCCAGAAGGATCCAGACAGCAAGCTTGGCTCTGACAACACAACAACACACTGCCACCATTGTTTCAGCGCCCATATGGTAAATGTGTTGATTTAGTGTTATGTCTTTTGTTGCACGCATGGACACGTTTAATAATGAAATTGCTAAATCAATTCACTGGTATGGCCATGGGTTTAAAGCGCAAGTACATGTGAGTGATGGGCAGAGAGGAGATCCTGACAACTCTTCAGTAAAGTGTTGATTTTCCCTCCAGTGTTCTGGTTCCTCTGTGTGTTCAGAGGACCTCATGAGCTGCACATGCCCAGTAGCTGACAAGGATGAGGACAGCTAACAGAGACAGATAAGATCCCTCCTCCATCACAACAGACAACATGTCACATCAATTCTCAGCCAATGACAGCGCAGCGTGGCCCTCACCCCGCTGGGGAGATCACTGACACTGTGTTGACACTTTACCGGATCGCTCATCTGCTCACAAGAAACAGCCTGTTTAAGTCCTGTCCCTCTAGCCTTGGTACACTGTTACAGAGACACACACACACTGTGGGCTGTTACAGAGATACACACACACTGTGGGCTGTTACAGAGAGACACACACACTGTGGGCTGTTACAGAGATACACACACACTGTGGGCTGTTACAGAGATACACACACACTGTGGGCTGTTACAGAGAGACACACACACTGTGGGCTGTTACAGAGATACACACACACTGTGGGCTGTTACAGAGAGACACACACACTGTGGGCTGTTACAGAGACACACACACACTGTGGGCTGTTACAGAGACCCACACACACTGTGGGCTGTTACAGAGATACACACACACTGTGGGCTGTTACAGAGAGACACACACACTGTGGGCTGTTACAGAGAGACACACACACTGTGGGCTGTTACAGAGATACACACACACTGTGGGCTGTTACAGAGAGACACACACACTGTGGGCTGTTACAGAGATACACACACACTGTGGGCTGTTACAGAGAGACACACACACTGTGGGCTGTTACAGAGATACACACACACTGTGGGCTGTTACAGAGACACACACACTGTGGTCTGTTACAGAGATACACACACACTGTGGGCTGTTACAGAGACACACACACACTGTGGGCTGTTACAGAGACACACACACACTGTGGGCTGTTACAGAGACACACACACACTGTGGGCTGTTACAGAGATACACACACACTGTGGGCTGTTACAGAGAGACACACACACTGTGGGCTGTTACAGAGATACACACACACTGTGGGCTGTTACAGAGATACACACACACTGTGGGTTGTTACAGAGAGACACACACACTGTGGGCTGTTACAGAGAGACACACACACTGTGGGCTGTTACAGAGAGACACACACACTGTGGGCTGTTACAGAGAGACACACACACTGTGGGCTGTTACAGAGAGACACACACACTGTGGGCTGTTACAGAGAGACACACACACTGTGGGCTGTTACAGAGATACACACACACTGTGGGCTGTTACAGAGAGACACACACACTGTGGGCTGTTACAGAGATACACACACACTGTGGGCTGTTACAGAGATACACACACACTGTGGGCTGTTACAGAGATACACACACACTGTGGGCTGTTACAGAGAGACACACACACTGTGGGTTGTTACAGAGAGACACACACACTGTGGGCTGTTACAGAGATACACACACACTGTGGGCTGTTACAGAGAGACACACACACTGTGGGCTGTTACAGAGATACACACACACTGTGGGCTGTTACAGAGATACACACACACTGTGGGCTGTTACAGAGAGACACACACACTGTGGGCTGTTACAGAGAGACACACACACTGTGGCCTGTTTGTCCTCTTTATCTGTCACATCCTCTCTCTCGCTGTCATCATTTTCTGAAGCCATTTGAGTACATTTATTAATATTCATAAAATTATTTCAGGTGAAGTTGCTCCTTAAATACATCAACACCGTCACCATGGGAACTGGAAGAAACCTAGACCTTGGAATGACAATTAACAAAATACATTTTAACTGTCTAATATCAGTTAGTAAAACATTCTGGAATTACTACGGAATAACTATAGAATAGAATTACTACTACAACACCACAGACCTTTACTTTGAAAAGTGTTGTTGTATTTCACTATACAAAAAAATGGTTTCCTTTGGTTATTAGTGTAAATTACCATTTAACTGGTAGTAAGACAAGTCATTTTAAAGATGCTGAATTTCCTCAAATTCCTTTAAATGTGACACCTGCCTTCAGCTTCTGCGTTCGGACATTAATGTTTTTAAAACTGTGTGAATATTCACATGCATGGCATCTTGACAAAAAATCACACAAAATATTTCCAATGAAAGTTTTTATTCAAAAAAAAGTCAAAGAAATGAACAGAAATAAAGCTTAGGTAACAATCTACCGAAAAAAAAAAAAAGAAAACATAATTTTGGCTTTAACAAACACTATAAAACCAAAATACAGAAGGTTTCTTTAAACTGGACATATAAGTTACCACTGGCAAATGTGTGGCACATGAAACAAAATACAAAATTAACTCTCATATAGATATCTCTATGAAAATCTTTTATTTCTTCAAACGATCTGTACAAAACTTCTCTCTTCATAAATTATTACTTTTCATATAACTTAATGACTGTTCAACAGGATGGTTAATTAATGAGCATGTCTCCCTTCGATGCCTCTTCCCATCTCCAGCCAGACACAGTATGGCACTACTAGCAGCATGACCCTCACAAGTCCTCAACAGTATAACTTCTCTGAGTCAGCCAGCCCCTCACACAGGTGTCAGGCCCCCGACACACACCTGTCCTCTGGGTACTCAAGCCGGGCACAGGGGTAATGCTGCAGGTCTGCCTGGACCTGTCTGTGTTTAGGAGCCCAGATCCAGAGATCACCATCACTCTCAGCTCTGCTAATCCTGAGACCTCTCATTCCTCCATCAGCCTCTGGAATCGCTTGGGTTGAAAGCAGCAGTTCATCTTTTGAAAATATGAAACTGAATGTGTGAATACAACTCAAAAAAACACGCTCAACGCACAATTGTCCTCATACTGATTTGAATAAAAGCTCTTAAAAAAAAAAAGAAGAAAAAAAATAATGTCCGGAAATAAAGTATTTGAAAACCCCCTGAAAGGAAACAGCTGTTTGAGACCAGCTCCTGAGTGCGGTGTTTGGTCAGGGAAGACTGGCTGGGGATGTTCACCCCGCCGGGCACAGGAGACGGGACACTCCGAGGTAGATAAGTGGCCAGTAAGACCACCAGGTCTAAACACAGGCTTTCTGGAAGACTAACTTCATCTACTGGGATCCTAAATAATAGAACTTTAGCAATAACATTCTCTGTTGCACCATGTAAAACTGATCATTACTGTGTTTTTGTCATTTGATAGTTGTAAAACTGTTTTCTTTCCTGTTTTTTATGTCTTTACATTGCATCTTTTCCAAACAGCTTATAGAGATGACTGGATGTGTGGCACATCCTGTTTGTTGTTGACTGGATGTGTGGCACATCCTGTTTGTTGTTGACTGGATGTGTGGCACATCCTGTTTGCTGTTGACTGGATGTGTGGCACATCCTGTTTGTTGTTGACTGGATGTGTGGCACATCCTGTTTGTTGTTGACTGGATGTGTGGCACATCCTGTTTGTTGTTGACTGGATGTGTGGCACATCCTGTTTGCTGTTGACTGGATGTGTGGCACATCCTGTTTGTTGTTGACTGGATGTGTGGCACATCCTGTTTGCTGTTGACTGGATGTGTGGCACATCCTGTTTGTTGTTGACTGGATGTGTGGCACATCCTGTTTGCTGTTGACTGGATGTGTGGCACATCCTGTTTGCTGTTGACTGGATGTGTGGCACATCCTGTTTGCTGTTGACTGGATGTGTGGCACATCCTGTTCGTTCCAAGTCCTCCTTCTTGTTTGTGTCCAAACTTGAATAAAATCTACAACAACTGAATGCAAATGTACAAAAAAAGGCACATTCTCCAAACACAGATCAGGTTTGGAAGAAGAGTCAGTTACATCTGGGGTAGAAAGAAAAATGACTTTGCTTTTCTAAACTAGCTCACAGTCTTTGGTGAGGCAAACTATGATTGAAAGTGCCAAGCTTGTTTGTCTCCTATGAAAGAGTTTACATTTCTATCTCTGCGTTATTCCTCCCAAATCAAACTCCATAGTAACCTTTTTCCTAAGTCTTAATGGAAGGCTTTGATAGTTTTGCACAATCATAAATCCATGTTCGCCTGTTTGCATTTCAACTGAAAAGTGAAAAAGACACAATGTCAAACTGACAAAGCAACAACGATGTCCCCCGAAAGACAAAGACAACACAAAAACAACAACCCCCCCCCACCCCACCCCCCCCACATCCCACCCTCCTCCAATATTCCCCACCCATGACTAATCTACAACACCAAGTAATCAAAAAAGGCAAGATTTAAAATGCAATCATTCAGCATAATTTCTACCACATTCAACCAACCAGAGAGATATATGTTATCCTCTGGTGACTCTTTATATCCTCTTAAAATCTATCAGAAGCAGGAGATCATTTCACTCAAATCTTTTTCTTTTTTTTTTCTACTTATTTTCTACTCAGACTTCGATTCTTTTTTTTTCTGAGGGGAAAAAGCAAAAACACATAACACAGCAGATTTAATTTGCTATATCCAATAGAAGCCCTATTTAGCTGGTTTACAAGGCAGTAGCTCTCCTCCCCAGCGCACAGGGCCAGTATTGGAGGGTGTTGCCTGTACAGCTACTGTACGGAAACTGTTAAGGCAAATTGTATAAGACAGCAAGATCAATCTAGAGCAGAACACTAAGATAAATCACTTTACATGAGAAAACACTGAGCACATCACCATAGCAACACACACACAGCAAGCATAAAACATCATTTTTCAAGATGTCTCACTAATAAATCTTCAGATAAAACTATTTCAATACAAAATAAGAGGAAAAAAAAATCATAAAAGTATGAACAGAAGACATCGTCCTATCATGCAGGTAAAACAGGAAGTCACAGGAAACATTCATGTCCAGCTTCCATGGGATAATCATTGGTAAAAAATAAACCTTTTTTCCTTATCAAAATAAAACTTTTTTTTTAATTTTCTTTTTCTTCTTCTAATCATTAGCATCATTAGATGTAATAAATCATTTGTTTACACCTCATGGAACTTATACCAAAAATAGTCTAACTCATTCTCATCACAAACACAAGGAGATCGTTGCAGAACCTGCAGAATGGTGATATTGACCCGTCCAAAATAGCCATGATTGTTTTAGCTGTTGTCTCGTTCCTCTGCTTAGCTTACACCTGAAACCAGGAAGAACAGTAACACACTCTTATTAATGACACACAATACTACAACAGTAACACACTCTTATTAATGTCTAATTAATGTGTTGTTTAGCAGAGTGTGTGTTGTATAGCAGAGTGTGTGTTGTGCAGCAGAGTGTGTGTTGTGTAGCAGAGTGTGTGTTGTGCAGCAGAGTGTGTGTTGTGCAGCAGAGTGTGTGTTGTGCAGCAGAGTGTGTGTTGTATAGCAGAGTGTGTGTTGTGTAGCAGAGGGTGTGTTGTGTAGCAGACAGCCCCACCTGTGTGTTACTTGGCTTGCTGGTAGCTGTACTGGGTCTGGTCTCCAGATGAGTCTGGCTGCTGCCCACCGTGATCCTGCAAGAGAGGACAGGCCAGGTCAGACACACACACACACACACACACAGACAGACGTCACCACTTCATGTCTGGCCTCTCGTAACCAAAGCTTTTGTTTCGCTGTGTCAGTGAGCAAGTGTTCTAGAGAGCGTCAGTCACTCACCTCCACAGGTAGAGCAGCTGTCTGCAGATGGGCGTACTGGGGGATATATGCTCCCTGCATGGGGGTGTTAGCCATGAACTGTCCAACACAAGACACAACACAGACACAGTCACATGTCTACATTCTGCACAAGGTCCGATGGTATCTGCCAGTAACATGCAAACTAGTCTGTAAACAAAGAATCCCAAGGACCTACGATGTCATCCTAACTATAAAGAAATCCTGAAGACTGGTTTGCTATCACATCCACATGTTTTCATTGATTAATTACATGAATTTGTAAGTGGAGAATTAACACATTTGTAACAATTTAAGTTTATCCGAGATACTTTACATACAATTATTTATTTATAGAGGGTGTAACCCCCCCCCCCCCCCCCCCCACTGTTCTCACCGCTCCTGCACTTCCAAGGGACAAGTGACCCATCTGCTGTGTCAGAGGGCTCATCATGGCCGTGGGCTGCAGTGACATAGTGTGGTCCATAGAGGGCGATATGACCGCTCCCTGGGACAAGAGAGTGAGAGAGGGTGAGACCAAGGAAGAGGACTGAGGACAGACAGCCCACTGAGGATCGTCTTTCTACTGAACAAACAAAGGATCTGGAATCAGCAGATATAAAAACAACAAGCAGAGAAAGACTATAAGAGAGGGAAAGAGATTTCCTGTAGAGACTCTGTGTTATCTACACGAGACGAGAGGAAAAGGGTTTGGACCTAGAATAACACCCTGAGAAAAGCTTGGCTTCCTGAGCGGCGGGATCAGGAGAGCTGTGTTGGGTTACAGGGGCAGGACAGACAGATCCACTGGGCTCAGTGTGGCTCATATCCGCAGCACAAGGAGGAGCGGTCATGGCTTCAGCAGACTGTGGAACACGCCCCGAGCAACTTGGGAATATTTGAAAGAGCTTCCTTATCAATCGAAATAATTGAATGTCCTGAAGAACAGCACTTGCTCAAAACCATCTGCTGGAATCAAACACACTAGGCTGGAGGCTTCACGTCATCGTCATGGTGATCTCCATCCTGGACTGAAAGAGGTCCAGCTCCAAAGCCTCCTTTCAACACCATAGCAACCCTTAATCCCAGCAGGGCTGTCTCACTGTACGTCTGAGACTATACTGGTGGGGCTCTCTCTCTCTCTCTCTCTCTGTCTCTCTCTCTGTCTCTTTGTCTCTCTCTCTGTCTCTCTCTCTCTCTCTCTGTCTCTCTCTCTGTTTCTCTCTCTCTGTCTCTTTGTCTCTCTCTCTCTCTGTCTCTTTGTCTCTCTCTCTGTCTCTCTCTCTGTTTCTCTCTCTCTGTCTCTCTCTCTCTCTGTCTCTCTCTCTGTTTCTCTCTGTGGGTCTCTCTCTCTCTCTCTCGCTCTCTCTCTCTCGCTCTCACACACACACACACACACACACACAGAAGGGAACTGCCTTCTCCTGAGCTGTGCAGAGCGCTGGAATATGGGCACACAAAACAGGAGCGAGAGAGACAGAGAAGGAGTAAGAGAGAGAAAGAGACAGAAAGAGAGAGACATTGAAAGAGCAAAACCTAGAGAAAGACAAGAAGAGAGACAGAGAGAGACACAGAGAGAGAGACAGAGAGAGAGAGAACCAGAGAGAGAGAACCAGAGAGAGAGAGAGACAGAGAGAGACACAGAGAGAGAGACAGAGAGAGAGAGAACCAGAGAGAGAGAGAGACAGAGAGAGACACAGACAGAGAGAGAACCACAGAGAGAGAGAGAGAGAGAATGAGAGAGAGAGAGAGAAAGAGAGAGAGACAGAGAGAGAGACAGACAGACAGAGAGAGAACCACAGAGAGAGAGAGAGAGAGAGAGAGAGAGAGAGAGAGAGAGAGACACAGAGAGAGAGAGAACCAGAGAGAGAGAGAGAGACAGAGAGAGACACAGAGAGAGAGAGAACCAGAGAGAGAGAGAGAGACAGAGAGAGACACAGAGAGAGAGAGAACCAGAGAGAGAGAGAGAGACAGAGAGAGACACAGAGAGAGAGAGAACCAGAGAGAGAGAGAGAGACAGAGAGAGACACAGAGAGAGAGAGAACCAGAGAGAGAGAGAGACAGAGAGAGACACAGACAGAGAGAGAACCACAGAGAGAGAGAGAGAGAGAGAATGAGAGAGAGAGAGAGAAAGAGAGAGAGACAGAGAGAGAGACAGACAGACAGAGAGAGAACCACAGAGAGAGAGAGAGAGAGAGAGAGAGAGAGAGAGAGAGAGAGAGAGAGAACGATAGAGAGACCATGCTGAAGAGTTGGTGACTCACTGGGTGCTGCATGATGTAGGGTTGGTGTGTCACCCAGGATGGGTTCTGTACCTGAAACACCACAAACATAAACAGTGAATACACACACACACACCTACACAAGAACACACACACACACACAGGCACACACCTACACACAAACACACACACACACATACAGGCACACACCTACAAAGATATATAAATATGCACTCATGTATCAGTGTGACCAGTATGAATGTGTTTAACTCCCTGTGTGTCTGCTGATAGAGGGTGTTTAACTCCCTGTGTGTCTGCTGATAGAGGGTGTTTAACTCCCTGTGTGTCTGCTGATAGAGGGTGTTTAACTCCCTGTGTGTCTGCTGATAGAGGGTGTTTAACTCCCTGTGTGTCTGCTGATAGAGGGTGTTTAACTCCCTGTGTGTGTCTGCTGATAGAGGGTGTTTAACTCCCTGTGTGTCTGCTGATAGAGGGTGTTTAACTCCCTGTGTGTCTGCTGATAGAGGGTGTTTAACTCCCTGTGTGTCTGCTGATAGAGGGTGTTTAACTCCCTGTGTGTCTGCTGATAGAGGGTGTTTAACTCCCTGTGTGTCTGCTGATAGAGGGTGTTTAACTCCCTGTGTGTCTGCTGATAGAGGGTGTTTAACTCCCTGTGTGTCTGCTGATAGAGGGTGTTTAACTCCCTGTGTGCCTGCTGATAGAGGGTGTTTAACTCCCTGTGTGCCTGCTGATAGAGGGTGTTTAACTCCCTGTGTGTCTGCTGATAGAGGGTGTTTAACTCCCTGTGTGTCTGCTGATAGAGGGTGTTTAACTCCCTGTGTGTCTGCTGATAGAGGGTGTTTAACTCCCTGTGTGCCTGCTGATAGAGGGTGTTTAACTCCCTGTGTGTCTGCTGATAGAGGGTGTTTAACTCCCTGTGTGTCTGCTGATAGAGGGTGTTTAACTCCCTGTGTGTCTGCTGATAGAGGGTGTTTAACTCCCTGTGTGCCTGCTGATAGAGGGTGTTTAACTCCCTGTGTGTCTGCTGATAGAGGGTGTTTAACTCCCTGTGTGTCTGCTGATAGAGGGTGTTTAACTCCCTGTGTGTCTGCTGATAGAGGGTGTTTAACTCCCTGTGTGCCTGCTGATAGAGGGTGTTTAACTCCCTGTGTGTCTGCTGATAGAGGGTGTTTAACTCCCTGTGTGCCTGCTGATAGAGGGTGTTTAACTCCCTGTGTGTCTGCTGATAGAGGGTGTTTAACTCCCTGTGTGTCTGCTGATAGAGGGTGTTTAACTCCCTGTGTGCCTGCTGATAGAGGGTGTTTAACTCCCTGTGTGCCTGCTGATAGAGGGTGTTTAACTCCCTGTGTGTCTGCTGATAGAGGGTGTTTAACTCCCTGTGTGTGTCTGCTGATAGAGGGTGTTTAACTCTGTGTCTGCTGTTACAGTGTGTTTTAACTCCCTGTGTTTGCTGCTCTCACCTGGTAGGGGGAGACAGGAGAGAGGTAGGGAGACATGGACGATTGAGCCATCATCCTGTTGGCAATACTGTAAGGAGATGGATAGAACCTGGGGAGAGAGGAGGAGCACATGACACAGTCCTCCATCCAGTGTGCAGACAGGAAGTGCTGACAGGAAGCAGGAAGTGTCCTGCAGTGTGACAGGGCTTACCCGTTCTGCATGGCTGCTGTGGTGGGGTCATATGTGAGGGTCATCCCAGCCTGGGGGGGGGGGCAACACAGCAGAACACATGTGAGATGGAGCTGCTGACCCACAGCCTGGGGCACACACACACACACACATACACACAAGCACACACATACACACACACATACAGACACACAGACACACACACACATACCATACACACACATACAGACACACACACATGCACACACATACACACACACACACAGACACATACAGACACACACACACGCACACACATACACACACACACACACACACACACATATACACACACACACACACATACATACAGACACACACACACACATTCCATACACACACACACACATGCACACACACATACAGACACACACACATGCACACACATACACACACAGACACATACAGACACACACACATGCACACACATACACACAGATACACACAAACGCACACACATACATACACACACACATACACACACACACACATACACACACACACACAGACACACACCCACACACACATAGACACACAGATACTAACACATCGATACACACACAAGCATTAGTGCACCAACACACTCGCACACTAGCAGATTGCACACTGGGGAAGCTGAACAGTACAGTGCACATCAGCTAGTGGGCCAGTGGGTCAACACACTGATATCTAGTAGCAGTGGCTGATGGGATGGCTCTGCAAGCTTTGCTTTGTTAGTGCTCTAAGATGCCAGTGGAAGAACTCACCAGTCTGGTATCTCCATCTCTCACCCAGGGACGGCCATTCTGCACAAACTTATTCTGGCTTAACCTCTTTTTCTGGCCGCCATCAGCAAACTTACACAGTAGAGGTTCAGGAGGGGCTGGAGAGAGAGGGAGAGAGAGGGGGAGAGAGGGGGAGACAGGGGGAGAGGAGGGAAAGACAGAGGGGGAGACAGAGAGAGAGGAGGGAAAGACAGAGGGGGAGAAAAGAGAGAGGGGGAGAAAGAGAGAGAGAGGGGGAGAGAGGGGGCGAAAGAGAGAGAGAGAGGAGGGAAAAGGGAAGTTAAAAGGAGTGAGAGAGCGGGAGATTGTGTGTGTGTGTGTGTGAGAGGATCTTCTGTAACACTATCTATGCATAGTACTGCCAGCCCTGCTTACTGTCTTGTCAGACCCCAGCCCAGCCTGGCCACCAGCACTGTCAGTCAGGGAGAGACCAGCACTGTCAACTATGGAGAGACCAGCACTGTCAGCCTGAGAGAGACCAGCACTGTCAGCCAGGGAGAGACCAGCACTGTCAGCCAGGGAGAGACCAGCACTGTCAGTCAGGGAGAGACCAGCACTGTCAGTATGAGAGAGACCAGCACTGTCAGCCTGAGAGAGACCAGCACTGTCAGTGTGAGAGAGACCAGCACTGTCAGTGTGAGAGAGACCAGCACTGTCAGTGTGAGAGAGACCAGCACTGTCAGTGTGAGAGAGACCAGCACTGTCAGTCAGGGACACTGACATCTCATTTGGCACCTGTGAAGCTGTAATCCCTGGCCTTTCCTAAAGGCTGTATGGTCAACCCAGACTATTTCAGTCTGATAATCCAATTAAAAAGCTTAGAACTGAAAGAAAGAGCGAGGGAGAGAGCGAGGGAGAGAGCGAGGGAGAGAGAGAGATAGAGGGAGGGAGAGAGGGACGGAGAGAGAGAGGGAGAGAGGGACGGAGAGAGAGAGATAGAGGGAGGGAGGGAGGGACGGAGAGAGAGATAGAGGGAGGGAGAGAGGGACGGAGAGAGAGAGGGAGAGAGGGAGGGAGAGAGGGAGGGAGAGAGAGAGAGATAGAGGGAGGGAGGGAGAGAGAGAGGGAGAGAGAAAGATAGAGGGAGGGAGAGAGGGACGGAGAGAGAGAGGGAGGGAGATAGGGAGAGAGAGAGAGGGAGGGAGGGAGAGAGAGAGAGAGGGAGAGAGAAAGATAGAGGGAGGAAGAGAGAGAGGGAGAGAGGGAGGGAGATAGGTAAAGATAGAGGGAGGAAGGACCAGGAGTGTGTCCTCACAGGACAGTTGTGGTGGTCTGAGGGAGAGCTCCCTGTCTAGGCCTAATCCCAGCTCAGACACACAGGATAGCAGAAAACTGCCCACTGCAGCCCACTGCAGCCCACTGAGGCCCACTGAGGCCCACTGCAGCCCCCCAAGGCCCACTGCAGCCCACTGAGGCCCACTGCAGCTCACTGCAGCCCACCGCAGACCACTGCAGCCCACTGAGGCCCACTGCAGCCCACTGCAGCCAACTGCAGCCCACTGAGGCCGACTGCAGCTCACTGCAGCCCACCGCAGACCACTGAGGCCCACTGCAGCTCACTGCAGCCCACTGCAGACCACTGAGGCCCACTGCAGCTCACTGCAGCCCACCGAGGCCCACTGCAGCCCACTGCGGCCCACTGCGGCCCACTGAGATCCACTGCAGCACACTGCAGCCCACTGCGGCCCACTGCAGCCCACCGAGGCCCACTGCGGCCCACTGCAGCCCACTGAGGCCCACTGCAGCCCACTGAGGCCCACTGCAGCCCACTGAGGACCACTGTAGCTCACTGAGGACCACTGTAGCCCACTGCAGCTCACTGAGGACCACTGTAGCCTACTGCAGCTCACTGAGGACCACTGCAGCCCACTGCAGCTCACTGAGGACCACTGTAGCCTACTGCAGCTCACTGAGGACCACTGCAGCCCACTGCAGCCCACTGCAGCTCACTGAGGACCACTGTAGCCCACTGCAGCCCACTGTACCACTATTCACTCGGTCTGATCCTAAAGAACCATGTTTTCTCAACACTAGGCTACATCCTTCTCTACCCAAAACCATTTACTCATGTCTCTCCATCTCTCTCTCCCTCTCTTTCTCTCCCTCTCTTTCGCTCTCTCTCTGTCTCTCTCGCCATCTCTCTCTGTCAGTTGAGTTCAGAATGCTTTATTGGCATGACAGTTTAGGTAGAGCAGTATTGCCAAACCAGTCCACATTGTCGGGACATTTTAAGACATATATCAAGAAATTTTTAACAATAATAATGTGACAAAATACCAATAGCATAGAAAAAAAGGAACAGTGTGACATGCAATTGCATGTTAGGATACAGAGATGTTTGATAGTAACAGTTATACAAGGTTGATTCACTGTCCTCAGGTTGTGATATCGAGATACATTTATAGCAGCAAGACTTGCTGTGGACCCTTCGACTAGACATATCCTAAATTTCTTACTTTCATCAAACTCGATGTTGTCTTTAATTAACTGATTATAATTTGGGAGATATTGATTTCTTATACTTTTGTATTTGTAACATTTATGTAGGAAATGTGTCTCTGTGTCAGTTTCTCCTGATGTGCAGTGATTCTGTATTCTTTGGAAAAATATGTTTTTCCATATCTTCCTTTTACAATTGCAAGGGTATGGTCATATCTCTCTCTGCTCTCTCTCTTTCTCTCTCTCTCCATGGGTCTTTTTTCAGAGCTCATGCATGAGCGCTTGTGTTTTATCTCAAACAGGGAGAGTAATTGACGCGTCGCTTCCTTACCAGGGACTCCCGGTGGCGTCTTAATAAACTTTCCGTTGAAGTGCGAGATAACGGCATCACATTTCTCCGGTGACTCCATCCTGAAACACATCAGAGACACGTTTCATCGATTCCCAGACGCATTAAAGCACCAGCATCACATGGTTTCCAGGAACTAAACACTTTGTGCCTGAAGCGAACAGCAACGCTGGGCTTTCCTTGACAAATCAATATCATGGAAGTTTCATGTACCTCACTTGGCAGTTTGCTCCGGTGCATCGAAGGTTAATAGTTTATCTGCGTTCATAGAGAAGCTGCATGTGGAGACTTGACCACACACACCCTCACACACACCCTCACACACACCCTCACACACACCCTCACACACACCCTCACACACCCTCACACACACAAAAACACACATTCCTACTCGTGCAGAGATAATGCAGCCTCTCTCTCTTTCAGGTTCTCCAGTCAAGTGTTTCGTTACGAAAGCATAATGAAGAATCCCAGAACACTATAATTACAGCAGACCTGTCATTACGTTAACGGTTCTTCGGAAGATATGGTGATACATTAACTCCTCATAATCCTCTGCCAGCACCAGCCAGATAGCACTCTGCCAGATACGCTGAGATAAAGCTAGTCATTCAACAATAGGATAATAATAATAACTGTTATTATTAGCCATTCGCTCCAGCAGAAGAGGGTGTGGCCTTGTCAGGAGTCGTGTGGATTACAAGAGTGAGTTGACTTTGTGCTTCACAGGCTCAGTCCACTTTTTAAAGGGGTTCGGGGGCACTGTCCCAGTGTACTGCCCCAGTGTACTGCCCCAGTGTACTGCCCCATGGTACTGCCCCAGTGTACTGCCCCAGCCTTCTGCCCCAGTGTACTGCCCCAGTGTACCGCCCCAGTGTACTGCCCCAGTGTACTGCCCCAGTGTACTGCCCCAGCCTTCTGCCCCAGTGTACTGCCCCAGTGTACTGCCCCAGTGTACTGCCCCAGTGTACTGCCCCAGTGTACTGCCCCAGCCTTCTGCCCCAGTGTACTGCCCCAGTGTACTGCCCCAGTGTACTGCCCCAGTGTACTGCCCCTGTGTACTGCCCCAGTGTACTGCCCCAGTGTACTGTCCCAGCGTACTGCCCCAGTGTACTGCCCCAGTGTACTGCCCCAGGGTTCTGCCCCAGTGTACTGCCCCAGTGTACTGCCCCAGTGTACTGCCCCAGTGTACTGCCCCAGCGTACTGCCCCAGTGTACTGCCCCAGCGTTCTGCCCCAGCGTTCTGCCCCAGCGTACTGCCCCAGCGTTCTGCCCCAGCTTTCTGCCCCAGCGTACTGCCCCAGCGTTCTGCCCCAGCGCTCTGCCCCAGGGTTCTGCCCCAGGGTTCTGCCCCAGCGTTCTGCCCCAGCGCTCTGCCCCAGGGTTCTGCCCCAGCGATGGTTCTGACCTGGCGAAGCCCACTCCTCTACTGGCTCCGTTGGCGTCCCTGAGGACCCGCGTGGAGATGACCTGTCCGAATGGCTTCAGCATGGCCTCCAGCTCCTGCTCATCCATGGACACGGGCAGGTTGGAGATGTACAGGTTGGTGGGATCCTGCTCCTGTTGCTGGTGGAGACAGAGCAGAACACAGGTGACACAGAGAAGCAGGCAGAAGGTTCCAGAAAACACATGATAGCTTTTGCATTTGCCCCTGCACATCCATGGCTGGTTAGGGGTTCAGACCCAGGAAGCCAAGAAACAAGAAGGTATTTTAATACTGTAGCCCCCCCTTCCCCCCCCTCCCCCCTCTAGTCCCTCCCATCAGCACTGCACACACTGGTAATCCACAGAACCGTTTGGGCTGCATAAAATAGACCACAGCAGGGAAGCCCATAATCTCTCTGTTTCTCTCTTGTCCTCACTTCCACTTTATTTTTCAATCCCTCTCTCCCATTTCCTTTCCCCATCTCTCTCTCTCTCTTTCACTTTCTCTCTGTCTCAGATATTCTCTCTTTCTGTCTCTCTCTCTCCGTCTTTCCCTGTGTGTCTATTGCTCTCTCCATATGTGTGCATTTCTCCATCTTTCTCTGTGTCTCTCTTTCTCCCTGTCTCCATATTTCTCTGTGTGTCTCTCTTTGCCTCTCTCTCTCTCTCTCTCTCCATCTCTCTTCCCGCCCCTCTCTCTCGTTCTCCTGCCATCCCAGAGTGCTCTGGGTTTTATCTAAGAACAGGTCACCATGAATAATGATGAGGAGAGATTTGCATGCAGCCCAGGGCTGATCCTAGTGTGGATCAGCTGATTCCAGCCTGTATTTCAATAGCATCAGCAGAAACTCAAGACAGCTCCCCAGCTCTCCAGGGAAAGATCACTGCTCATTAATATTCATCAACGTCCTGCCGCATTCAGGGCCAGCTACAGGGATGGATTAGATTACCAGAGTAATACGCTGACAGAAAAATCAACATCTCACTATTAGGGGACAAGGAGTAGACCCTCTGCATGGCACCCAGAGAAGGTGTTCAGTCAGAGGGATTGGTGTGTGTGTGTGTGGGTGTGTGTGTGTGTGTGTGTGTGTGTGTGTGGGGGTGTGTGTGTGTGTGTGTGTGTGTGTGTGGGTGTGTGTGTGTGTGTGTGTGGGTGTGTGTGTGTGTGTGTGTGTGTGTGGGTGTGTGTGTGTGTGTGTGTGTGTGTGTGTGTGTGGGTGTGTGTGTGTGTGTGCTGCTCTGATAGCTGTGGAGGGGAAGCCAATATGAACACTCCTCTCTTCCACACTCAAACACAGGCAACGTCACACATTCCACACACATGCACACAAATCATAACAAAAAACATACTTATATCTTACGATGTACTACCACAGAACTGTACAAATGTACATATGCACACACACATGCACACCCTATATGCACTCACTCACATGCACACGCAATATATGCACACACACACACACACACTAATTATACACAAGGGAAGCGCAGTTGCCTTAATGCCCTCCTCTGAAGGCTGACCTCCGTGAATGGAGGTCAAATTATTCATCCTTAAATATTCTCTACAATATCATAGTCACAGATAAATGGTCAGTTTGGTTTAATTATGATCCACATACTGTATAATGATTAATTAGAAATTTGAATAAGGTTCAAAGGAAATCTGTGAGGGGTAAGAAAACTGCCCCAACTCACTGCTAACGCTAACCTGGATTCTGACAGGAATTCCAGAGAAAGATTTGTAAGATTAAAATAAGTTTTGGGGAGAAAGTCATTAGCACATACTTTAGCCCTGAGTCATCCAGAATATAACTTATCTGACAACAAGCCTGCCTCCATCATCATCTGGGAGAAATTAGAGAGGGAGAGGGGGTTGGGAGAGAGAGCGAAGGAGAGGGGGTTGGGAGAGAGAGAGGAAGAGAGAGAGAGGGGGTTGGGAGAGAGAGAGGAAGAGAGAGAGTGAGCGCAAGAAGAAGAGAGAGAGAGGTTTAGGGGCAGAGAGAAAGAAAGAGCGAGAGAGGTATAGGGGCGGAGAGAGAGAGAGGAAGAAAAAGAAAGAGAGAGAGATGAGGAGCAAAATCCCTTCCTGTGCGTGCAGAGCTGCTCTTGCAGGGCCAGAAATGTGGCAGTGAGATAAGACATCTGTTTGTGCTGTGAATGGGGTCACCAGCCAACCAGTCAGTCATTACATGTCATGTGACCACGGCGTGTTTGAAGAGGGGCGCTGAGGGTGATAGAGGGGGAGGTACCGGCCGTCTGGCCCCGGACAGGGGGAGGGGAAGTCAGGGGGAGGAGAGAGGAAGAGGGCAGGGGGGGCAGCCCACACATATGGACTGGAGCTTTGAACCCTCAGGTAACAGAGGGGGGGACACCCTGACCCCTTCTCAGCTAGCTGATCTGGGATCGACTGTTTCCACAGCCGAAAACACACATGGCTTTCAGTGAAAAGACTTACTATACTGAAGTCATGTTTCTTAAAAAGAAATTCTATGGCATTACATGTGCAGTTCATTGAGCTGTGAGGTCCTGTGTGTCGACAGAAGAACTAGCAGCACTTGTAGGACATTCATTCATTCATCCATCTATACATTCATCCACTCATTCATGCGATCATCCCTTCATTCCCTGGTAGAACATGCAGTGTTTGAACGGGAGGCCTGCCTGGCCGGCTTCCCACCCACCTGCCTTTGAAACACTAAGGTGAAGTGCATTGTGGGAACACTACACACTCTGATGGGAAAAGGCCCTTTGTTAAGAAGTCTATTAAAGCCAAACCAGCAGAGCTGCGGCTGAACTGAAAGGCTCCAGCTCTTAACGGCTGTTACCTTGAACAATGCATAGATTAAACTTAGCTACGCTCCACAAAACAGCTTTCCTTTTTTGTTTTTTCTCCTTTCTTTAATAAAAAACCTGAAATGTGCTCAGGGAGAGAGGAGCAGAGCACAGAGACAGACCTCTCCTCTCCTCCAGCGCCTTTTGGGAACCAGGAACACCGTTTCCACCACTCGTACAAGGGTCCGGTTTCCATGACAACCTCCAATTATTTCCTCTCCCTCTCCTGGTTCTCCGGAGGCGCCTACACCTTGAGAGAGGGGCTACAGGGCCGACAGGCCCCCTTTGAAGACCAGCAGAGCGCCCTGTCAACCTTCTGCACACTAACAAACAGTTTAAGCTGAACACACAGTTCCTGCAGTTTTTAGGGTGTCATTCGGCAGCGGGAAGCCGACAGAACTCTCAGCTCGCTGGCTGCAGTGAGCTGTGATCAGGCCGACCTGAACCAGGCTGGAACTCTTATCATCACAGGCAGGCGAGCACCTTCCTGTCCACACCGACCAGGCTTTCTATAGACGCTGGACTGACACCAGACCATATCTGCAGTGTCCTTGGCTGGGACATGAGCTGCTGGAGGCTTTAAAGTGGATTTGGGAGTGATCTTTGCTGGGGTTAAGCTGGACTGACCTGGTTCAGGACAGCGTGCAGGAGTCCTTATACAGGCTGAGTGTGATGTGGAGGGGACGTGGGCCGGGGGCGGAGCTTAGACAGAGACCTCAGAATGCATTCCTGCTCCGGCCTGTCACACCTGTCGTCATGGCAGCACAGGCTCACTGTCGTCACGGCAGCACAGGCTCACTGTCGTCACGGCAGCACGGGCTCACTGTCGTCACGGCAGCACAGGCTCACTGTCTGTCTGTCGTCACGGCAACACAGGCTCACTGTCGTCACGGCAGCACAGGCTCACTGTCTGTCTGTCGTCATGGCAGCACAGGCTCACTGTCTGTCTGTCGTCATGGCAGCACAGGCTCACTGTCTGTCTGTCGTCACAGCAGCACAGACGCACTGTCTGTCTGTCGTCACAGCAGCACAGACGCACTGTCTGTCGTCATGGCAGCACAGGCTCACTGTCTGTCTGTCGTCACAGCAGCACAGACGCACTGTCTGTCGTCATGGCAGCACAGGCTCACTGTCTGTCTGTCGTCACAGCAGCACAGACGCACTGTCTGTCGTCATGGCAGCACAGGCTCACTGTCTCCTGGAGTCTCTCCAGTTCCCAGAGATCTCAGCAGACAGGCGCTGTCTCTCTCACACACGTGTTCATAGGCACATCTACATACATGTGTTAGACAGACGCAAACATGTTGTTATACACACACTCACACTGTCACCAACGGTCACACACATGCTTGAATAGACACACACATGCACTTTTACTCACACACACACACACACACATGCCATTCTGGCTGTGGGCTCGAGTTACAGCAGTGACCTCAGAGGATGGGGGGTAGGGGTGGAATGAGGGGGGGGTGGAGGGAGTGGGGGGGGGGGGGTGGAGGGAGGGGGGGGAGTCCCTGTATGTCTCCCAGAGTCAGGCTTGTCACATCCACATATATAGCCCAGAACACTGTATGGTGTGTGGGTGTGATGTCAGGAATACAGGGACTGTTTGAAACTCACCTTGGCCATCTGGGCTTGTACTCCGCTTGACTTGAGGGCTGAGACGGCCTTCTGAGCCGCAGCAGGGCTGTCAAAGTCCACAAAGCCGTATCCTGACAGGACGAACACAAAACAGAGGTTAGGATCAGACTCTGGATCAGATAGACTCTGGATCAGCCAGTCTCTGGATCAGATAGACTCTGGATCAGATAGACTCTGGATCAGACAGACTCTGGATCAGATAGACTCTGGATCAGATAGACTCTGGATCAGATAGACTCTGGATCAGACAGACTCTGGATCAGATAGACTCTGGATCAGATAGACTCTGGATCAGATGGACTGGATCAGATAGACTCAGACTCTGGATCAGATAGACTCTGGATCAGACAGACTCTGGATCAGACAGACTCTGGATCAGACAGACTCTGGATCAGATAGACTCTGGATCAGACAGACTCTGGATCAGATAGACTCTGGATCAGATAGACTCTGGATCAGACAGACTCAGACTCTGGATCAGACAGACTCAGACTCTGGATCAGACAGACTCTGGATCAGATAGACTCTGGATCAGATAGACTCTGGATCAGATAGACTCTGGATCAGACAGACTCAGACTCTGGATCAGACAGACTCAGACTATGGATCAGATAGACTCTGGATCAGACAGACTCTGGATCAGATAGACTCTGGATCAGATAGACTCTGGATCAGACAGACTCTGGATCAGATAGACTCTGGATCAGACAGACTCTGGATCAGACAGACTCTGGATCAGATAGACTCTGGATCAGATAGACTCTGGATCAGACAGACTCTGGATCAGATAGACTCTGAATCAGACAGACTCTGGATCAGACGGACTCTGGATCAGATAGACTCTGGATCTGATAGACTCTGGATCAGACAGACTCAATTCTCTGACAGCCCCACACTATACCTGCCCTCCCAGCACAGCCCCACACTATACCTGCCCTCCCAGCACAGCCCCACACTATACCTGCCCTCCCAGCACAGCCCCACACTATACCTGCCCCCCCAGCACAGCCCCACACTATACCTGCCCCCCCAGCACAGCCCCACACTATACCTGCCCCCCCAGCACAGCCCCACATTATACCTGCCCCCAGCACAGCCCCACACTATACCTACCCCCAGCACAGCCCCACACTATACCTGCCCCCAGCACAGCCCCACACTATACCTGCCCCCAACACAGCCCCACACTATACCTGCCCCCAACACAGCCCCACACTATACCTGCCCCCCCAGCACAGCCCCACACTATACCTGCCCCCAGCACAGCCCCACACTATACCTACCCCCAGCACAGCCCCACACTATACCTACCCCCAGCACAGCCCCACACTATACCTACCCCCAGCACAGCCCCACACTATACCTACCCCCAGCACAGCCCCACACTATACCTGCCACAGCACAGCCCCACACTATACCTGCCCCCAGCACAGCCTAACACTTTAACTACCCCCAGCACAGCCCCACACTATACTTGCCCCCAACACAGCCCAACACTATACCTACCCCCACCACAGCCCAACAAACTCATCACATTACAACCCTGGGCTGCCTCTGAACAGGTAGCACACTACTAGTCCCAGGAAAATTAAATCTGCTTTTATAGATTTGATTTTTTATGATCTAATATGTTTTTATTTGCTGTATTAAATTGACCAGCCATCTTAGTCCAAGTTGATCCTGCAGCCAACATGAGGCTGAGACTCTTGATGTCTGACAGAGTGACTGTGAAGCTGCCATTAATCAGCATTTAAATCATCCAAGAGCCGGTGACAGAGCTCCTCCCTAACCCTGAGATCTGCCCACTGCGTCAGTGTGTGTGTGTGTGAGTGTGTGTGTGGGGGGGGGGTGTGTGTATGAGTGTGTGTGTGTGATTTTGGGTGAGTGTGTGTGTGTGTGAGTCTGTGTGATTTTGTGTGTAAGTGTGTGTGTGAGTGTGTGGGATTGTGTGTGAGTGTGTGAGTGTGTGTGAGTGTGTGTGTGTGTGAGTGTGTGTCTCAGTATTCAGGGCAGGGTGCTCCCAGGCGTTGCAGCCAAGTCACGCTACAAAGGGGAGGGGCCGCACGGTGCCGTGTGTCACTTCCTCTGATGCCCCGCCCCCTCCCTGCTGACAGCCCGAGGACTAAAATAACAGGATGGAGGTGGAAGGGTGCCTGTCGAACAGCTTCCTGATCCGCCTTGCCCTTCAGAGACAGACGCATAGCTACTGGATGACTTCAGCAGGGCCCAGCCTGTTGACTGTGTCGACTGTGTGGACTGTGCCAAACCCACACACACACACACACACACTGAGGCACACCTGAAACCATCACCCAACCCTGAACATACACCAGCGTCGTCTATAGAAAGCGGGAATGAACATTCTGGCTCTAGTGTGTCCAGGCAGAGACTGCAGGCCTTACTTCCAGGACAGTAGAGATCTGAAGCAGTCAACAGTGAGTCACTGTGGTGCTGGAGGGAGATCCAGAGTGGGGGTGTACACACAAGCCTGCAGGCACACCAGCAGCATGACTTGGAGCTTTGTGAGGATCATTTCAGAGTCAAATAAAGATCTTATCTGTTAGACTAGAATCTCCCGCTGTGGTGGGGGGCTGGGGGGGTGGGGGGGGAGGGTGGGGGGGGGGTTCCCCCTAGTTTCCTTTTGTTGAAAATTGATCGTAAAAGCATGTGTAGGACAAAGGCATTAAATACACACCTTTACATCTGTTGGTTGTCTTGTCCAGAATGGCCTTTGTTGAGACTATTTTGCCGTACCTGGGGGAGGAGAGAGAGGGGGGGGGGGGGGGGTGTGAGCTGCATCTCATCGCAGACAGCAGACAGCCAGTTCAACAAGACAAACACTGAGACAAGAATCTATGACATCACCTCAAAAGCATGAGAGAACAGGAAGACGTTTCCATGTGGATTTGAGAATCTCTGCACTTCTAGAACACAACTTAGTCGCATGTAGAACACAGCTAGAACACAGCTAGAACTGGCTAGTACATGGGTATGACAGGAGTAGGACATGGCTAGAACCGATCTGGAGGTAGATTAGTTCTGAGTTCTAGATCCCAGAGGCTCGACACCGGAGAACCATTATTAGGGAGAACTGATGATGGCCACAGAAAATGAGTTTCAACCTGAGATGTGATAAAGCTGATTAATCAGTGAGGGACTTAGCAGTTCTGTCATGGCAGCTTGAGGGGGACTGAGATTCAGAAGTACCTCAGCTTCAGTACCTCAGCTTCAGCAGTACCTCAACTTCAGAAGTACCTCAACTTCAGCAGTACCTCAGCTTCAGCAGTACCTCAGCTTCAGCAGTACCTCAGCTTCAGCAGTACCTCAGCTTCAGCAGTACCTCAGCAGTACCTCAGCTTCAGTACCTCAGCTTCAGTAACTCAGCTTCAGCAGTACCTCAGTTTCAGTACCTCAGCTTCAGCAGTACCTTAGTTTCAACAGTACCTAAGCTTCAGCAGTACCTCAGCTTCAACAGTACCTCAGCTTCAGTACCTCAGCTTCAGCAGTACCTCAGCAGTACCTCAGCTTCAGCAGTACCTCAGCTTCAACAGTACCTCAGCTTCAGTACCTCAGCTTCAGCAGTACCTCAGCAGTACCTCAGCTTCAGCAGTACCTCAGCTTCAACAGTACCTCCGTTTCAGTACCTCAGCTTCAGTACCTCAGCTTCAACAATACCTTAGCTTCAGCAGTACCTCAGTTTCAACAGTACCTCAGCTTCAACAATACCGCAGTTTCAGAAGTACCTCAGCTTCAGCAGTACCGCAGCAGTACCTCAGCAGTACCTCAGCTGTACCTCAGCTTCAGCAGTACCTCAGCAGTACCTCAGCAGTACCTCAGCTTCAGAAGTACTTCAGCTTCAGCAGTACCGCAGCAGTACCGCAGCAGTACCTCAGCAGTACCTCAGCTTCATCAGTACCTCAGCAGTACCTCAGCAGTACTACAGCTGCAGCAGTACCTCAGCTTCAGCAGTACCTCAGCAGTATCTCAGCAGTACCTCCCTGTACAGCAGCTGCCAGATGTAAGCAGCTAGCTAAGCGCTAACCACTCAAGACAGGCAGAGGAACACTCAACAAAATGTCGGTGAGAGAGCTGCGCTCAAACGTGAGCTGCTTCTCTCCGCCACAGCGACCACACCCACTATAAACAGTCAGGGCTGGAGAGGGGCTCAGTAAACCAGCCAGGCCGGGGCGGATGGATGATTAATGAGCTGGACTGGCTGTCTCCCTGAGCAGGGCGAGGAGAGATGAGCTTTGGCCCCTGCTGAGCGCTGGGCAGGTGGAGTCTGTGTGAGGATGAGGTCTTCATCCTGACCCCTGCTCGTACAGAGAATCCATTCAGACACATGAGGCCTGTTTCTGCAGCCTCTGACACTGGAGGAAAGGTCAGGCACATCAGCTCCTCCAGTTAATGACAGGTAGCAGCTTAATAAAAACCCCAAGAAGTTCCCACAATCCACTGTAATTAGAAGGAAGGACTTCTGAATGTGTGTGTGGGTTTTTGGAGAGAACTGGTGTGGGAACGTGCATATATGTGTGTCTGTGTGTGCGTCTGTGTGTGTGTGTGAATGAGTGTGTGTGGGTTTGTGTATGAGCACACACATGTGTCTGTTTGTGTGTGTGAGCACACACGTGTCTGTGTGTCTGTGTGTGTGTGTGTTTGGAGTGTGTGTGAGCCCACACGTGTGTGGATATTCTTGGGCGTGTGTGTGTGAGGCGCATTGGTGCGTGTACGTGAGTGTGTGAGATCCCTGGTGTGTGTGTGTGCTGCAGACGTTCTCCCCTGGCTGAAGTGACCTTGGCCTGCGCTCCGCTGGCTGTAGAGCTACAGGGATGAAGGTTTTCCACTAATTGACTCAAAACATTTATCAATTAGAGGAATCACCACATCAGCTGTGTCAGCCAAAAAGGACAGCGCTTGGGGGCGGAGTCTCATGCTCAAGGACGGCAAAATCAAACGCTTGAAAGAGAGCAGAGGTTAAGGAAGGTCCAGAATTAGCACACCCTGCCCTAATCTGGACCACAGGGAGGTGAGGGAGACGAGGGGGGAGGTGAGGGAGAGGACGCTGCTAAGCTCCCACAAAGCAGCCTTCACTCTCAGCTGCAGAGCTGGACTGACATGGTCATGGAGACCAAACAAACATCCAGAGATGCTTTCTGACCACGTGCTCATAGTTAGGTTTCACTGTTGACAGAAGTCAGAAGCACTTAAAACAGGACAATCTGTCCAACGCTGTAAACTAACACTGTAAACTAACACTGTAAACTTACATTGTAAACTTACACTGTAAACTTACACTGTAAACTTACACTGTAAACTTACACTGTAAACTTACACTGTAAACTTACACTGTAAACTTACACTGTAAATGTGCACCTTCTGTTTTGTCTTATAAAGGTGTCTTATACTACTGAGGAGGTTTTACTAATCAAAAGTGCTACAGACTATTTTAATCCAATGCAATTTACAATAGTGTGGGGGGGGGATTTGAGCCTGGGTGGGTGGAGGTACACAGCCCTCCCTGAGGTACACAGCCCTCCCTGAGGTACACAGCCCTCCCTGAGGCACACAGCCCTACCTGAGGTACAGACAGCTGTGCTGGGTGGAGGTACACAGCCCTCCCTGGGGTACACAGCCCTCCCTGAGGTACACAGCCCTCCCTGGGGTACACAGCCCTCCATGAGGTACACAGCCCTCCCTGAGGTACACAGCCCTCCCTGACACACAGACAGCTCTCCTAACCTCGCCTGCCTGTTACTCTGCACCTCTCTCTCGGAGGAGACTCTGTTCTCTGCTCTCTCTCTGCCAGATCGCCCATCCGGCCCAACCACATCATAGTAGACATACTATCAGACTGGAATACAATGTTACAGAACCCTGAAGCATGAGTGGCACCAGTCTATTCTGAAGGAAGGTCATTTTGAAAAAGGATTAAGCTAAAAACAACACTGGATAAAAGAGCAGGAATCCTTGACCTGAATCTGGACTCTAAGCGCTAATCCCAAACCTTAAATGAGAACAATGACTGTCCTCAAACAAACCAGGAGCATCTAGGGGAGGCTAAACCAGGGAGGCCAAACCAGGGAGGCCAAACCAGGGAGGCCAAACCAGGGAGGCTAAAACAGGGAGGCCAAACCAGGGAGGCCAAACCAGGGAGGCCAAACCAGGGAGGCCAAACCAGGGAGTTCACCTTACATAAGGAGCAACGCTGCTTGGTCGCTTTCATGTGTTCATTTCCCTTAACTCTCAGCTGGTGTATTCACTGGAAAAAGCAGGGGGGGGGGGGGCTGCAGGGGCTGGGGGAGATGGGAAGGAGAGGGGAGGAGATGGGAAGAAGAGGGGGGGGGTTGGCAGGGGGTCCGGGAAAGGAAAATGAGATCTCAAAGTCACCCAGTGCTCTCTGTGGTCGGCAGACCTAAAGGTTTTCAATAAGACTAGATTGCTCAATAAGACAACAGGGTTTTTCTGGGAAGTCCTGGAGATCCATCTGCTTTAGCAGGAAGGAGCCTCTGGATGAACTGTGAACATGAAGCTGCTCTGATGGCTGATCCAGCACCTTTTCCAGCTCCTCTGGGATCCCACACACACACACACACACACACACACACACACACACACACACACTCCGGCTGTCCTCCTATTCCCTCCTGCCTGCCTGTATGCCTGTCTGCCTGTCTGTCTGCCTGTCTGTCTGCCTGTCTGCCTGTCTGTCTGCTTGTCTGTCTGCCTGTATGCCTGTATGCCTGTCTGCCTGTATGCCTGTCTGCCTGTCTGTCTGTATGCCTGTCTGCCTGTCTGCCTGTCTGTCTGCCTGTCTGTCTGTCTGCCTGTCTGTCTGCTTGTCTGTCTGCCTGTATGCCTGTCTGCCTGTATGCCTGTCTGCCTGTCTGTCTGTCTGCCTGTCTGCCTGTATGCCTGTCTGCCTGTCTGCCTGTCTGTCTGCCTGTCTGTCTGTCTGTCTGGCTGTCTGCCTGTCTGTCTGCATGCTACCTTGCCACTCCCATGATTGAATGCAGCTTCAATTGTGGTTGGGAAGGAAAACATGATTTATTCTAGTTTGTCCTAGTTTGTAACAACTGCCATTAACAGTTAGCGAAAATCTAACTCAATCCCAAAGTGGTGAGGCAGTGATGAGGCAGGGGTGAGGCAGTGGTGAGGCAGTGATGAGGCAGGGGTGAGGCAGTGATGAGGCAGTGATGAGGCAGGGGGTGAGGCAGTGATGAGGCAGTGATGAGGCAGGGGTGAGGCAGTGGTGAGGCAGTGATGAGGCAGTGATGAGGCAGTGATGAGGCAGGGGTGATGCAGTGGTGAGGCAGTGATGAGGCAGTGATGAGGCAGGGGTGAGGCAGTGGTGAGGCAGTGATGAGGCAGTGATGAGGCAGTGATGAGGCAGTGGTGAGGCAGGGGTGAGGCAGGGTGCAGGACTCACGGCTGGCAGAGCTTCACCAGGTCCTGGTCTGTGGTTGGAGGAGGCAGGCCGCGGATGTACAGGTTGGTTCTGCTGAGCTGCTCCCAGCCGGCCGTGCTGCTGCTGCTGCTGCTGTTATTGGTGCTGGGGCTGGGCGGAGCCATGGGGTGGGAGGAGGGGCCAACAGGTGGCTGCAACAGGGAAACAAAATGGTGTCAGTCTGAGATAGAACCAGGCTTGGTGTGAAATGTATACACTGTTCACTGATGCCAGAGTGAGAGAGAGACAGAGCGAGACAGAGAGAGAGAGAGAGAGACAGACAGACAGAGAGAGAGAGAGACAGACAGAGAGAGAGAAAGAGACAGAGAGAGAGAGAGACAGACTGAGAGAAAGAGACAGAGAGACAGAGACAGACTGAGAGAGAGAGAGAGAGCGAGAGAGACAGGGAGAGAGAGAGACAGAGAAAGAGAGAGAGAGACAGACAGACAGACAGAAAAAGACCGAGAGAGAGAGACAGACAGAGAGAAAGAGACAGAGACAGACAGACAGAGAGAGAGAGAGAGACAGAGCGAGAGGGAACCACATTCTGGCCTTGATAGAAACATGAATATTTTGGGATGTATGGATGATGAAAAGTGGTTTTGTTTAAGAACATAAAGATTTTTCAGTTTGTGCTGAACTGGGATTTGGTCGTAGACTGAATAACTGCGGAGGGTTTTGAATGTGGCCCTGAACGTCTCACCACGGGCACTATGCTGTAGCAGCCAGGCATGCTAAGATGAACAGATCCTCCATCATGTGTCTGTATCAAGGGCTGGGTCTGCCCAGGCTCAGGATTAATGGCTCACAGCACAGTGATCCATATCTGGAGTGTAATCTCCAGCGGTGGGCAGTCAGCACTATCTGGCCCCCTGGGACAGCCTGCAGGTCTGACAGCAGGAGAACACGGAGCGCGTCAAGCCTTCCCAGAAGCCCCCGGGGTAAGGGACTCCCTGACGGGATATGTCAACATCAACAGATCTGCTGGCCTGGTCAGGATCACAGGTATGTGCTGCACACAGCCCCTCCTCCACCCTCCAGCCCCTCCTCCAACCCCCAGCCTCCTCCACCCTCCAGCCCCCCTCCACCCTCCAGCCCCCCCTCCACCCTCCAGCCCAGCCCCCCTCCTCCACCCCCCAGCCCCCCTCCTCCACCCCACAGCCTCCTCCAAGCTCCACCCTCCAGCTCCCCCCTCCTCTACCCTCCACCCCCCAGCCCACCCCCTCCACAGCCCAGCCCCCCCTCCACCCTCCAGCCCAGCCCCCCTCCTCCACCCCCCAGCCCCCCCTCCTCCACCCCCCAGCCCCTCCTCCACCCCCCAGCCTCCTCCACCCTCCAGCCCTCTAGCTCCAGGGCTGGGCAGACAGAAACGAGAGAACTGTGGTTGCTCATTCAAAATGTATGTTTCTTTGGAGGCAGCTTTTGACCATTTCGAGGTTTCCCACTAAACCTAGCTTGACGCAAATAATTTGTGGTTCGTTGTTTTAAGATTGAGAAGTGGTCACGACAAAGGCATTCCATTGGTGCAACTGTAGCTGAACGATTGCTCAACGAGTCTTCTCTGTGGTCCATACATCCCCCTCCCCCTTCCCCCCCCCCCCCCCCCCCCCCCCCCCCCCCCCCCCCCCCCCCCCCCCCCCCCCACAAAACGTGAGTCATGGTTCATCAGTTTCTCAGTATATCAGGATCACATGGTCTGCTGGGAAGAGCTGCTCCCAAACATGTCTGAAAAGCCTGGCTGGGAGTTTGAGAGGCAGCAGACTTCCTGTGTGGATGGACCACATGTTCTCATCAAGGGACTCTTCCCTGATCTCAATAACAGTTTGGCAAATCTGAGTCTGATTATCCCCCCCTCCCTCCCTCCCTCCCTCCCTCCCCCCTCCCTGCTCCCCCTACCTCCCCCCCTGCGTCTCCCTCCCTCTCCCTCCACCTCCCTCTCCCCCTAACTTCCTCACTAATCACCCTCTGCTCCCCCCTACCTCCCTCCCCCCTGCTCCCCCTACCTCCCTCCCCCCTGCTCCCCTACCTCCCTGCTCCCCCTCCTCCCCTCCCCCCTGCTCCCCCTACCTCCCTCACCTCTGCCATGGAACCAGAAGAGAGGAAGCTGATGGAATGTCAGGCATGGGCTGGTGACTGAGGAGAGCTGGAATGAGGCCCAAGACAGGAGGTCCTCTCCTTCGCTCCGCATGCCTTCACCACGGAAACCAACTTGACCCGCTGCTTCCTGAGGCAGCCAGCAGCGCTGCAAACTGCTCTCTCTCTCTCCCTCTCTCTCTCTATCCCTCTCTCTCTCTGTCTCCCTCTCTCTCTCTGTCTCCCTCTCTCTCTCTCTCTGTCTCTCCTCTCTCTCTCTGTCTCTCCCTCTCTCTTCCTCTCCCTCTCTCAATCCCTCCCTCTCTCCCTTCCTCTCCCTCCTTCTCTCTCCCTGTCTCTCTCTCTCCCTCCTTCCTCTCTCTCGCTCTCTCTCTCTGTCCCTCTCTCTCTTCCTCTCCCTCCCTCCCTCCTCTCTCTCTCTCTCTCTCTCTCTCTCTTCCTCTCTCTGTCTGTCTCTCCCTCTCCCTCTCTCTCAAAAGGCTATTCTGTGTGATATGAATTACCCCCTCCTTCGCTCCTCCGGATCAAAATCTAATTGGCAGCTTTCTGCACAGGCAGCTGCAGCTGTTCAAGCCCTTGTCCTTGTACCCCTTCTACAGGGGACAGTAACCCCAACTAGAGGAAAGTCATGCATTTCATCCAAGAGGATTATCCAGCGCTACGCCACAGAGCGATGTGGCTCATGATGTCCAATCGATCTCAACCATTGGAGGTGAATCCAGTCACGGTGGCAACATTGGG
>CM059319.1:17678907-17696407 GCA_030340685.1 Protosalanx chinensis
CCCTCCCTCTCTCTGGTTAACTGTGTTAAGTGTAAGGTATATTCTTTCACCAGGTTAAGACAGTAAAGCAGCACTCTTCTCTCTCAGAGATGAAGACAGTCACAGGATCACAGTCTGTCAGGTTCATCTGGTTTAGAAAACTCACCATCTCAGCTGCGGTTCAGCAACAAGGCAAATCAGGAAGCTTAAGCATGACTCATCTATTGCCAAGGAGACGAGCGATGATGATGGTGGCGCTGATGTGTGTCTCTGTCTGAAGAGGAAATCGAACATCCAGACATCTTGCGATGTGTCTGTTTGAGTGGATAACTCAGTATGAGCCTCCTGGAGTGGCTCAGCATCGATCCCAATGATGTCAGGGCTCTGCTGATATCGCTGCACACTCACACCACAGAAGAAGAGATCCCACTGAGCAGCACTTTATTAAGGTCACATTAACAACATGTGTACAGTAGCAGCATTAAGCTTCAAACAGAAACTACATCTCATTAGAAAATGGGAATCAGGTGGCTGAGCGGTTAGGGGAAATGGGCTGGTTATCAAAACGTTTGCCGGTTAGATTCCCGGCCGTGACAAATTGCGTCATGTCCTTGGGCAAGGCACTTAACCCTACTAGCTGTAAGTCGCTCTGGATCAGAACGTCTGCTGAATAACTAAATGTAGAAAGTCAGTGTAGACTATGCCTGACTGTGATCTTGGCTCCACAGATGGTCTAATGTAATCCTACTGTAGTCATGCCTTCCTTCTGAAGCTGTGGGGATGGACTCTGGTGTATCAGGTTGTAAGGGAGATCATGTGATGGCATCAGCTCACATCAGCGCTCTGCTCTTTGTAGAGCGTCTCACAGGGAGACTGGGAGATATGAAGATGTCTGTTCCGGAAGGATCTATAGGGGCTGGATGGGTTACACTTCTAAATATACATTTAGTCATTTATTCAGACGCTCTTATCCAGAGCGACTTACAGCAAGTACAGGGACATTCCCTCCCCCCCCCCCCCCCCCCCCCCCCGAGGCAAGTAGGGTGAAGTGACCAGCCCCAAGGACACAACGTCATGTTGGCACAGCTGGGGTTCTCAACCTTCTGATTACCAGCCTGACTAGCCCCTAACCGCTCAACCACTTGATGCCCCGTAGTGTTACATTTACACTTATTCATTTAGCAGACGCTTTTATCCAGAGCGACTTACAGTAAGTACAGGGACATTTTCCCTGAAGCAAGTAGGGTGAAGTGCCTTGCCCAAGGACACAACATCATATAGCCACAGCCCCCAGTCTTCAGCTCCCAGCCCCAGCCCCTAGCCTTCAGCCCCCAGCCACAGCCCCCAGCATTCAGCCCCCAGCCCCCAGCGTTCAGCTCCCAGCCCCAGCCCCAGCCTTTAGCCTTCAGCCCCCAGCCTTCAGCCCCCAGCCCCAGCCCCCCAGCGTTCAGCCCCCCAGCGTTCAGCCCCCAGCCCCAGCCCCAGCCTTTAGCCCTCAGCCTGGACAAGAAGTCTGCCACTGGCTTGATTTTTAAAGAGACTAACACACACACAGCAGAAACCCTAATATAAAGGATTTTACCCAGATCAAAGTAAACTGCGATCATGCATAGGCTTTTAATGACATTTCCTTCTAATTAACAGCAGAGCAAGCCTCGTTAAAAGGGTGTGTGTGTGTGTGTGGGGGGGGTCAGAAACACAAGGGCTGCCTTCTCCTCAGAACCCTCTGGAACTTAACCCAGCTCCATCAGTCTGTCTAGCTGAGAGCCGAGCAGCAGAGTAAATCCTGCCTTGATTATGAGAGCCATGTCCTCCATCTCCCACAGCTGAGGGTCATCGCACCTGAGCACGTTCAATTCAAAAGGTTTCTTTGGGCATGCGAAGCACAAATCAGCTATCAGTAACCAATCAGAAGGTGTAACATCGTAAACGTACGGAACAGAATAACTGTCTAGTGGTGGCGATGGTACTGTTTATAAACCTAAACTACAGTATTCCTTCTGAAACTTATGACCTACATTAGACCCTCCCCTTCAGGGCGGAGCCTCCTCTTCTTCAGGGCGGGGCCTCCTCTTCTTTAGTGTATTAGCCATTATTTCTGTGTGTGTCTGTCTGTGGGTGTGGCTGGTGCTACACAGTATGGACAGTAGATTGACTCCTCCCCCCTGACTCCTCCCCCCCAGGAGTGGCCACGCCCTCTTAGCCTTCATGCTGTCCAGGCAGGAGGGGAAGCTGAACCGTCAACAGACTATGGAACTGGGGACACCACATCCTCAAAGCTCACATATTCAAGGTACAAGATACTGTACTCGATACCATACTATACTGTACTCGATACCATACTATACTGTACTATACGATACCATACTATACTGTACTATACTATACCATCCTATACTGTACCTATACTCTACTATATCATACTTTGCTATACCATACTATACTGTACTATACTATACCATAATATACTGTACTATACCATCCTACACTGTACTATACTGTACTCTACGATGCCATACTATACTACTATACCATACTATACCATACTATACTGTACTCTACGATACCATACTATACTGTACTATACTATACCATCCTATACTGTACTATACTCTACTATACCATACTGTACTATACTCTACTATACCATACTGTGCTATGCCATACTATACTGTACTATACTATACCATATTATACTGTACTATACTATACCATACTGCACCATACTATAACCATACTATACTGTACTATACGATACCATACTATACTGTACTATACTATACCATCCTATACTGTACTATACTCTACTATACCATACTGTGCTATACCATACTATACTGTACTATACTATACCATATTATACTTTACTATACTATACCATACTACACCATACTATACCATACTATACTGTACTATACCATCCTACACTGTACTATACTGTATTCTACGATGCCATACTATACTACTATACTGTACTATACTCTACAATACCATACTGTACTATACCATCCTACACTGTACTATACTCTACAATACCATACTATACTATACCATCCTACACTGTACTATACTGTACTCTACGATGCCATACTATACTATACTATACCATTACTGTACTATACTAAATGTGTGTGTGTGTTTCCAGGGTCTCAGTAAGAAGACAGGCGTGTCGTCCAGTGTGCTGCAGGCTGTGTGGATCAGCTGTGGTGCAGACGGCCTATCAGCTGCTCTGGCCTCTCTGAGGAACCTGTACACACCTAACGTCAAGGTGAGAACACACACACACACACTCTGAGGAACCTGTACACACCTAACGTCAAGGTGAGAACACACACACACTCTGAGGAACCTGTACACACCTAACGTCAAGGTGAGAACACACACAGACACACTGAGGAACCTGTACACACCTAACGTCAAGGTGAGAACACACACACACACACACACTGAGGAACCTGTACACACCTAACGTCAAGGTGAGAACACACACACACTGAGGAACCTGTACACACCTAACGTCAAGGTGAGAACACACACACACACACTGAGGAACCTGTACACACCTAATGTCAAGGTGAGAACACACACACACACACACTGAGGAACCTGTACACACCTAATGTCAAGGTGAGAACACACACACACACACTGAGGAACCTGTACACACCTAACGTCAAGGTGAGAACACACACACACACACTGAGGAACCTGTACACACCTAACGTCAAGGTGAGAACACACACACACACACACTGAGGAACCTGTACACACCTAACGTCAAGGTGAGAACACACACAGACACACTGAGGAACCTGTACACACCTAACGTCAAGGTGAGAACACACACACACACACACACTGAGGAACCTGTACACACCTAACGTCAAGGTGAGAACACACACACACTGAGGAACCTGTACACACCTAATGTCAAGGTGAGAACACACACACACACACACTGAGGAACCTGTACACACCTAACGTCAAGGTGAGAACACACACACACACTGAGGAACCTGTACACACCTAATGTCAAGGTGAGAACACACACACACACACACTGAGGAACCTGTACACACCTAATGTCAAGGTGAGAACACACACACACACACTGAGGAACCTGTACACACCTAACGTCAAGGTGAGAACACACACACACACTGAGGAACCTGTACACACCTAATGTCAAGGTGGGACCACACACACACACCTGTCTTACACACACTCACCCTGGTCACCCCATAGAGAGATGACGCATCACAGCAGTGGGATATTCACTGTGCTGACTGATTCATTATTCTACTGATGGGGTTTGGATGTGTGTGTGTGTGTGTGTGTGTGTGGCTGATAACGCCCTGGAAGACATCTTGTCTTGTCTACTGGTTGAGAGCAGACAGGGTGCATGGCTGTTAGCTGAGTCATTACAGAGTCTCACATTAGTGGTAATTTAATAAGCAGAATGACACATTAATGGCAGAGATTCAAGTTAATTATTTGACAGCGTTTCACAGTAAAAAATCCATTAGAGGACAGTGAGCAAACATCATGGCTGATAGCATCAGTAGCATCATGGCTGATAGCATCAGTAGCATCATGGCTGATAGCATCAGTAGCATCATGGCTGAAAGCATCAGTAGCATCATGGCTGATAGCATCAGTAGCATCATGGCTGATAGCATCAGTAGCATCATGGCTGATAGCATCAGTAGCATCATGGCTGAAAGCATCAGTAGCATCATGGCTGATAGCATCAGTAGCATCATGGCTGATAGCATCAGTAGCATCATGGCTGATAGCATCAGTAGCATCATGGCTGATAGCATCAGTAGCATCATGGCTGAAAGCATCAGTAGCATCATGGCTGATAGCATCAGTAGCATCATGGCTGATAGCATCAGTAGCATCATGGCTGATAGCATCAGTAGCATCATGGCTGATAGCATCAGTAGCATCATGGCTGATAGCATCAGTAGCATCATGGCTGATAGCATCAGTAGCATCATGGCTGATAGCATCATGGCTGATAGCATAAGTAGCATCATGGCTCCTTATCATCTCCCTCCTGTGCAGGTGAGCCGTCTGCTGATGCTGGGCGGAGCTAACGTTAACTACCGTACGGAGGTTCTGAACAGCGCCCCGGTGCTGTGTGTCCAGGCCCACCTGGGCCACCTGGAGATGGCTGCTCTGCTGCTGGAGCACGGAGCCTCCGTGGACCTGGTGTCTGAGAACGGCATGAGTCCTCTGGGCTTTGCATGTGCTGCTGGACACCTGGGCCTCATCAGCCTTCTCTGCAAGAGAGGAGCCAAGGTAACAGCAGTACCACCCACAGGATAGACTCATATGATGCATATGTTCCTGTTCTATTACTATTACAGTATCGTTTTTTTTTATTTATTTTTATTCTATCGACCTGATCTCAGACGGTTTATTATATTTGAATTGTTAGTTTCATGTACTTGCCTAGTAATAAAAATAATTCTGATTCTGATAGAATCGCTAGCACTGTTAGCCCTGTTAGCAAAGTTTGTCTGTTTGTGAATCCTGAGGTGTGTGTGTGTGTGTGTGTCTGCAGGTGGACCATGTGGATAAGAGTGGTCAGTGTTCCCTGGTGCATGCTGCCCTGAGGGGTCACCCAGAGGTCATCCAGTACCTGCTGGAGCTGGACTGGACCCCCGATGGCCAGCATCAGAACTGCAGCCTGAAAAACAAGGCCCTTCAACAGGCTCTCACTGCAGCGTCCAGCATGGGACACACACAGGTCAGTACACACACACACACACACACACACACAGAGTCCTAGCGCACACACACGCACACATAATAAGGACATGCACCCAAAATTAACATTAATTGTAGGAAAAAAACACCCACATAATGAACTGGATCCATTCAGGTGCACCTTTATTATTGAAAGAAACTTTATTTTGAGAAACATGCTACTTCCACAGCTCTGCTGTGCCCCACCTACTGAACACCAGTAATTATACCCTGAGCACTGGACACAACTGAGTTCTGACCTTCTACCCCTCCCACTGACACTCAGCACAGCCTTCCTCCTCCACACCACCATGTTCCCCTCAGAGAGCCTCAGAGCCCCTCAGGTCCTCTCCCCTCCATCCCCTCCATCCTCTCCCCTCCCCTCCATCCCCTCCCCTCCATCCCCTCCCCCTCCATCCTCCATCCCCCCCCCCTCCATCCCCTCCCCTCCATCCCCCCCCCTCCATCCCCTCCCCTCCATCCCCTTCATCCCCTCCCCTCCATCCCCTTCATCCCCTCCCCTCCATCCTCTCCCCTCCCCTCCATCCTCTCCCCTCCATCCCTCTCCCCTCCATCCCCTCCCCTCCATCCTCTCCATCCTTTCCCCTTCTCTCTTCTACCCTCCTCTCCTCTACCCTCCCCTCCATCCCCTCCCCTCCATCCCCTCCCCTCCATCCTCTCCCCTTTTCTCTTCTACCCTCCTCTCCTCTCCCCCTCCTCTCCCCTCCCTTCCTCTGAAGGCACAAGGGTCAGGCGGTCGATTCAGCTCCCGCTCAGGTGCTCTGCGGAACTCAGTGGGTTTGAGCCGGCCTCATTAACTGGGCCGCTAAGGCTCGCTGTGGGCCCACAAGCCGCAGGATGGAGAAGAGCCAGGGCCCAGGCTATTGACCTGGTCCTCCATAGAGAGGAGAGAGGGGAGGGAGAACAGAGGGAGAGAGCAGAGAGCAGACTAACACCAGGCCCAAACACTATTAATAAGACTGGTCCTGTGAGTTGCTCTACACTTCCACAATTATAACCTAGGATTCAGCACTTTGGTCAGGATTGATTCACGAATCACTTAGGAACAGCAAAGTTCACTCTGGAAAGTTTTTATTGACCAGCTCAAGTTGTTTCATCGCTCATGCATTGCTTCTCTTAACTTTTGCATCATGCAGGACAGTGGAACTAGACTTGTTTGACCAGAATCAGCGAACTTTCTGAGTCATTAATCAAACATGTTTTTTGGTTTTGTCCTGACAGGTTGTGAAAGGCTTGCTGGCGTTGAATAATGGCCACGCTGTGCAAATTGACGGCCATGACACCCTGTGGGGAGAGACGGGTACGCTTCCACCTCCTCCTCCTCCCCCCCCCCCCTCCCCCCCCCCTCCCCCCCCTCCTGTGTTTGTGTATCACTGTGCAGCGGAGCAGCTTAGTAACCCTCATTAGGCGAGTCTTCAGCATGACGATCACACAGGCTGGAGGACGACGTTTGAGGACGCGAATGACCGAACAGTTGACATGTTTTGTCCGGCTGGTTTGATGTGTTTTCTAGAGCATCTCTACCTCAGGAGCACAGTGGCAGAAAGCCTGGGAACAATGGAGCCTCTGTGCTTTGACCAATAGCAGCCTGCCATGGCTGCAGCTGAGGGATGTAGGTCACCCTATTAGCAGATAGAAGGCCAGTCTCACTGTCGCTAACTGGTGCTTCTGTGAAATGCATGATGGCCTGGAAGCTGCTGGAGGTGTTTGGGCTTATTACCACTCAGGGACAAAGAGCTTTACAAATGGATTCTCATCAGTGGAAACAGCTGCTCTCTACACAGCGAGGGCACTGAGCGATGAGGCTGCACTCACCCCCCCCCCCCCCCCCACCCCCCCCCCCAAAAAAAACGGACAAAAAGTTTGCATCCGAGTTTAGTTCAGGCCACTCTGCAAAATATTTGTCAAACGACCTCTCCTGGGCGCTGGGCTGGAAGCATCTGTGTTTCTGTGTTCAGACAGAGTTTGTGCTTCAGATGAGCTCCTTCATCAGAGCTGGTTCCTCTGCTTGGTCTGTGTGGTCGTTACTGTGAGTGATGGCAGGAACGCTTCCATGCCTCCGCAAAGTCACCTGTCACCTGCAGCACATGATGAGGCTCCGCCTACCTGGCCCTGTGACATCACAGCCACGCCATCCGCTGAATCACCATGACCCCAAAACAAGGAGACACACACACGTTTACACACACCCACCCACCTCCTGCTGAGCCACTAGTTCATAACAAGTGCACACCATATGCCTGGTGATGTGCTGATAAACATGGATGCATTTCCTATTTTAAGTTAGGTGTGTTAGATTTGAATACAGAGGTGGGCCTGGGGTGCCATTTGAGGGCGTTCATTTCTGCACCCTCCCCTGCAGAGAGAGTGAAGCTGTTTAATGCCTTCATATGGCTGTGAATGGATTAAAGCCTAAACCCAGCCTGCCACTGGGGATCGTAAACAAGGCTGTCGAAGCGTGGATTAAATCCAAACAGGTCAGAGATGCTCTGAGTCTTCAGAGCCAGTCTGCTGCAGTAAAGAGGGTGTGATGACCTCACTGTAGGTGACTGTCAGGGAGTAGTGCACACAAACACAGGCCCAAATGTCATCAGTGGAAATGTGACATTCACAGCCCCTCCCAGAGAGCTCCTGCCAAATCACTCTTTCAGTCAATGAGCCGTCTGAGAAATATCTGTTCACGTTTCAAATGCTGCCATGGAGAGGCACATCGTTTGCATATTTATGCCTTTTGTGTGTGGAAGGAATAAAATAGGATTACACATCTGAGTGTGTGTGAGTGTGTGTGTGTGTGTGTGTGTGTGTGTGGCTGCCTGTGTGGATGCAGATGTGTGTGTAGGACTGTGTTTGTGTGTAAAAGGTCTCCCAGAGAGCTGCAAGCTTCAGCACCGGAAAGACAAACAAGGTGGAGAGATGGAGGCTCTTCAGAGCAGGAGCAGCTCTGTGCTAGGAGGAGAACCTCCTCAGCTTCTGGATCTGTTTCTCCTGCTAGGAGGAGAACCTCCTCAGCTCCTGGGTCTGTGTCTCTCCTGCTAGGAGGAGAACCTCCTCAGCTTCTGGATCTGTTTCTCCTGTTAGGAGGAGAACCTCCTCAGCTTCTGGGTCTGTGTCTCTCCTGCTAGGAGGAGAACCTCCTCAGCTCCTGGGTCTGTGTCTCTCCTGCTAGGAGGAGAACCTCCTCAGCTCCTGGGTCTGTGTCTCCTGTTAGGAGGAGAACCTCCTCAGCTTCTGGGTCTGTGTCTCTCCTGCTAGGAGGAGAACCTCCTCAGCTCCTGGGTCTGTGTCTCCTGTTAGGAGGAGAACCTCCTCAGCTTCTGGTTAACCACAATTTTTTTAAGGATGAGATGAAATTGAGCACAAACACATTTGTATTCTCCTGAAGGTGTTTCATCATCGTCTTCTGTAAAGAACCCAGACTGTGTGTGTGAGAGAGGGAGGGGGGGGGGGGGGAGGGACGGGGGGGGGGGACCACGATTTGGCTGTGAGCCGAGTCCGGAGAAATGTCACTGGTGAGCGAGGATCTGTTTGGGTTGGACTCAGAGAGCAGGGCTGCTACCAGATGGATGCTAGACTCATTCAGCCAGTTGAAAATCAGCCATTTAATCAGCGAGTATTGTTTAGTCATGATCATTGATATCTGTGATTCAGATGGAAGCAGCCTTCTTCTCTCTTGCAGGGATATTTTCTCTTCAGCTGATTAGATCAGCGAGGCTCTTTTGGAACATTGTATTAGATTGACATTGGTAGAGGATTTAGCAGCTGGCCTGTTGTAGGAGAGAATCTGTGCTGTGTGTGGATGTGCTGTGTGTGGATGTGCTGTGTGTGGATGTGCTGTGTGTGTGGATGTGCTGTGTGTGGATGTGCTGTGTGTGTGGATGTGCTGTGTGTGGATGTGCTGTGTGTGGATGTGCTGTGTGTGGATGTGCTGTGTGTGTGTATGTGCTGTGTGTGGATGTGCTTTGTGTGGATGTGCTGTGTGTGGATGTGCTGTGTGTGGATGTGCTGTGTGTGTGTATGTGCTGTGTGTGGATGTGCTGTGTGTGGATGTGCTGTGTGTGGATGTGCTGTGTGTGTGGATGTGCTGTGTGTGGATGTGCTGTGTGTGTGGATGTGCTGTGTGTGGATGTGCTGTGTGTGGATGTGCTGTGTGTGGATGTGCTGTGTGTGTGTATGTGCTGTGTGTGGATGTGCTTTGTGTGGATGTGCTGTGTGTGGATGTGCTGTGTGTGGATGTGCTGTGTGTGTGTATGTGCTGTGTGTGGATGTGCTGTGTGTGGATGTGCTGTGTGTGGATGTGCTGTGTGTGTGGATGTGCTGTGTGTGGATGTGCTGTGTGTGTGGATGTGCTGTGTGTGGATGTGCTGTGTGTGGATGTGCTGTGTGTGGATGTGCTGTGTGTGTGTATGTGCTGTGTGTGGATGTGCTTTGTGTGGATGTGCTGTGTTTGTGGGTGTGCTGTGTGTGTGGATGTGCTGTGTGTGGATGTGCTGTGTGTGTGGATGTGCTGTGTGTGGATGTGCTGTGTGTGTGGATGTGCTGTGTGTGGATGTGCTGTGTGTGGATGTGCTGTGTGTGGATGTGCTGTGTGGGGATGTGCTGTGTGTGGATGTGCTGTGTTTGTGGGTGTGCTGTGTGTGTGGATGTGCTGTGTGTGGATGTGCTCTGTGTGCCCTTGACCAGTGTCCTTGTCTGATCTGTCCTCTGTACCTCCCCCCCTCCCCCCCTCTCCTCCAGCTCTTACAGCAGCGGCCGGCCGGGGGAAGCTGGATGTGTGTGTGTTCCTGCTGGAGCAGGGAGCTGTGGTTCAGCAGGTCAACCGTAGAGGCGTGGCTCCTCTGTTCTGCGCTGTGCGGCAGGGCCACTGGCAGGTGAGAACCAGGGGCCCAACACTGCAGGGGCCAACACTGCAGGGGCCAACACTGCAGGGGCCAACACTGCAGGGGCCAGCACTGCAGGGGCCAACACTGCAGGGGCCAGCACTGCAGGGGCCAACACTGCAAGGGCCAACACTGCAGGGGGCCAACACTGCAGGGGCCAGCACTGCAGGGGCCAACACTGCAGGGGCCAGCACTGCAGGGGCCAGCACTGCAGGGGCCAACACTGCAGGGGCCAACACTGCAGGGGCCAACACTGCAGGGGCCAGCACTGCAGGGGCCAACACTGCAGGGGCCAGCACTGCAGGGGCCAGCACTGCAGGGGCCAACACTGCAGGGGCCAGCACTGCAGGGGCCAACACTGCAGGGGCCAGCACTGCAGGGGCCAACACTGCAGGGGCCAGCACTGCAGGGGCCAACACTGCAGGGGCCAACACTGCAGGGGCCAACACTGCAGGGGCCAACACTGCAGGGGCCAACACTGCACCTGTAAACCTACTGTCTTGCAGCATGAGGGGCCTATGTGGGCTCAACTCTGTGTGTGTGTGTGTGTGTGTGTACAGATCGCTGAGCTGCTGTTACAGCACGGTGCTGATGTGAATGTCAGTGATAAGCAGGGCAGGACGCTCCTCATGGTGGCTTCCTGTGAAGGTCACCTGAGCACAGTGGACTTCCTGTTGTCGAAAGGTGACGCAACACTCTGTTCCCATGACAACCTCACACACACACAATACGCATGCTGCATGGCAAACATTGGTAGATTTCTCCTTCAGTGTACAGATAACTGGAATGCACATAATAACCTGGGTTCTGCTGAACTGTCACTCTCTGGCTGTGAAAAAAACATCTTTATGACTTAATGTGTTACAGCTTTATGCATTTTCATTATATTTATACCTACACATTTGGAAGTGCACTCTACAATGTAATAGTCTAGTATATTCCCATACTTTAATATGCAATATTATATTGCAATATTATAAGCAATATGTTTGTTCTTAGGTTTAAGCCAGACATGAGCTATCTATCCTTTTGTGAGGAGGCATAGTGTGTGTGTGTGTCCATACGTGTGCCCGTGCACTAGTGTGTGTGTGTCCATACGTGTGTGCCTGTGCACTAGTGTGTGTGTGTGTGTGTGTGTCCATACGTGTGCCCGTGCACTAGTGTGTGTGTGTGTCCATACGTGTGCCCGTGCACTAGTGTGTGTGTGTCCATACGTGTGTGCCTGTGCACTAGTGTGTGTGTGTGTGTGTGTGTCCATACGTGTGCCCGTGCACTAGTGTGTGTGTGTCCATACGTGTGTGCCTGTGCACTAGTGTGTGTGTGTGTGTGTGTGTCCATACGTGTGCCCGTGCACTAGTGTGTGTGTCTCCATATGTGTGTGCCCGTGCACTAGTGTGTGTGTGTGTCCATACGTGTGTGCCCGTGCACTAGTGTGTGTGTGTGTGTGTGTCCATACGTGTGTGCCCGTGCACTAGTGTGTGTGTGTGTGTGTGTTGACCATGTGACGGTCTCGTCCTCCAGGTGCTTTGTTGACGTCGGTGGATAAGGAGGGTCTGACCCCCCTCAGCTGGGCGTGTCTGAAGGGTCACAAGAGCGTGGTGGCGTTCCTGGTGGAGAAGGGGGCGGAGCTTGACCACACGGATAAGAATGGCCGCACGCCGCTCGACCTGGCAGCTTTCTACGGAGACGCAGACATCGTGAGTGGAAAGGGGGCCGCTCGACTAGTCAGGTCTGAATCTGGGCCTCATGCCCCACAAGGCAGAGTCCTGACAAGATAGATCTGGATTCCCTTGAAAGAGAACACGAGGCTGTGTCCTTGGGCAAGGCACTTCACCCTACTGTCCTCAGGGAGGGAATGTCTCTGTACTGGCTGTAAGTCTCTCTGGATAAGAGAGTCTGATCAATGACTGAATGTAAATGTGAGTGTTAGTCTGTCACTGCTTGGAAATCTGCTGGATAGGAAAGAGAGAAGAGAGGAGTTTGTCTCCAGCTGGTGTTAACCCCTGTGTGTGTGTGTGTGTGTGCAGGTGCACTACCTGGTGGAGAGAGGGGCAGTGATCGAGCATGTGGACCACAGTGGCATGCGTCCGCTGGACCGAGCCATCGGCTGCAGGAACACCTCAGTGGTGGTGACTCTTCTGAAGAAGGGAGCCAAGCTGGGTAAGAGGCAGCCCCTCACCACCCTCACCACCACACTCAGAAACAACACCACAACCCTTCCAGCCTCCCTCCAGCCTTCCCAGCCTCCCTCCAGCCTTCCCAGCCTCCCTCCAGCCTTCCCAGCCTCCCTCCAGCCTTCCCAGCCTCCCTCCAGCCTTCCCAGCCTCCCTCCAGCCTTCCCAGCCTCCCTCCAGCCTTCCCAGCCTCCCTCCAGTCTTCCCAGCCTCCCTCCAGCCTTCCCAGCCTCCCTCCAGCCTTCCCAGCCTCCCTCTAGTCTTCCCAGCCTCCCCCAGCCTCTCCTTTCGTCCTCCAGCTTCTCTCCCCTCTGTTATCAGCTCCTGTTACTCTCTCCTCTGTTACTCTCTCCTCTGTTACTCTCTCCTCTGTTACTCTGTCCTCTGGGAACATGTCACTTTACAGCCCTGGATGTTTACAAGTTTCAACCTCTCAAGTCTCAAGTAGCCTTTTGGGTATAATAACAGTCATTCCTCTGGTTCTCTTGCCGACATTGTCTTTGCATGTCTTTGCATGACTTCTTATCTTTCACTCTCTCACGGTTTTCTTTCTCTCAACTGCTTTCAATAAAACCTTAAGGCTACAGAACATCACCTTATGATCGATCAGGTACAATCTTTAGGTAACTTTACCTTGGACCAAATACTGAATAATAGCCCTGGGGTTAGAACATGACAGACATGTAACTGTTCCCTTCCTGCCCCCCCCCCCTCCACCCCCTCTCTTCTCTCTCTCTAACCCCTCTCTCCACACCCCCCCTCTCTATCCCTCCCCCTCCTTCTCCCCTTCCTCATCCTCCTCCTCTTCTTCCTCCTCCTCCTCCCCCTCCTCCTCCCCTCTTCCTCCCCTCCACAGGAAATGCAGCCTGGGCCATGGCCACCTCCAAGCCTGACATCCTCATTATCCTGCTGCAGAAACTGATGGAGGAGGGGAACCTGCTGTACAAGGTGAGTTCACTGGTACTGGACCAGGTGTGTTTACTGGTACTGGACCAGGTGTGTTTACTGGTACTGGACCAGGTGTGTTTACTGGTACTGGACCAGGTGTGTTTACTGGTACTGGACCAGGTGTGTTTACTGGTACTGGACCAGGTGTGTTTACTGGTACTGGACCAGGTGTGTTTACTGGTCCTGCTGTTGTACCAGGTGTATTTACTGGTACTGGACCAGGTGTGTTTACTGGTACTGGACCAGGTGTGTTTGCTGGTCCTGCTGTTGTACCAGGTGTATTTACTGGTAGTGTACCTCCCCCCTCCCCTTCTTGTCTCCCCTCAGAAGGGCAGGATGAAGGAGGCAGCACAGAGGTACCAGTACGCCCTCCGGAAGTTCCCCCGCGAGGCGTTTGGAGACGACCTGAAGGCCTTTAAGGAGCTCCGAGTGTCTTTGTACCTCAACCTGTCCCGCTGTCGCAGGAAAACCAACGTAAGCTTCACATCACCTAAAGTCCACACAGGAACCCTTTAGAACCACTCTGATTTAACACCAGTAGACCCAAAGTTTAAACATTTAAACATCCAACTGAAGGTAATTTTCTTTTTATTATCTTAGAAGCATTGTCATTAATTAAACACACAAGGAAGAAATTGGATTCAGTAATACCATCTAGATGACATATTATAGCTATTATGCTGTCTGGTTTACTGTCTATGAATCATTCATGGACAATTACTACACATCTGGCCTTTACCACATCCATTCTTCCTACGATCAGTAAGACAGATCAGACTGTGTTCCTCTTGTTCACTGCCTCCCTCTCTTTCTCTCGCTCCCTCCCTCCCTGCCTCCCTCCCTCTTTGCCTCTTTCTCTCTCTCCCTCCCTCCCTCCCTCCCTCCAGGACTTTGGCATGGCAGAGGAGTTTGCTACCAAGGCTCTGGAGCTAAAGTCCAAGTCTTATGAGGCGTATTACGCTCGCGCCCGCGCAAAGAGAAGCAGCAGGTAAACTACAAATCCCAGAATCCCCCTCTGTGATTATTACAGAGGGCTGTGATTAGTGCTAGCATGGCTATATCGATTGTGATTACTGGTATTTAACAGAACCGTTTCACTATGCCTTCTCACAGTCTATATCTGTGGCTCTTTCTGGGCCTCTCCTCCCCTCCTCCTCCCCCCCTCCTCCCCCCCTCCCCCCCTCCTCCTCCCCCCCACCCCCCCCCCCCCCCTGCAGGCAGTTCACAGCTGCTCTGGCAGACCTACACGAAGCGGCTAAGCTGTGTCCCAACAACAGGGAGATCCGTCGCCTCCTGGCTCGTGTGGAGGAGGAGTGTAAACAGATGCAGCGTCCCCAGCCCAAGCTCCAGGGAGCGGCCCCCTGCCACGCCCAGCCTGGCCACGACTCTGACCAGGAGGAGGGGCTGGCAGAGGGGGCCTGCCACCCAGACCACAGGTGTGTGGAGGTCCGTAGGGATGTGGAGGAAGAGGAGGAGGACGATGATGAAGACGAGGAGGACGATGATGAGTCACTGCAGCACAGCAGCAGAGCTGAACCCTGGCCTCAGAATAACTACACCGTCAGCTCGTCCCAGCAGAACCAGAGTACCAGGCCCCCCCTGCACCTCCCCCGCGAGCCCCTGGCCCCCCAGGGTCTGGTGCTGCAGCCCTCTAGGCAGGCCCAGATCGTCAAGACCAACCAGCACCTGAGCTCCCTGCAGGCTGGGGGCCGGGGGGGCGCGGGGGGCCGGGCAGGCGCGGGGGGCCGGGCAGGCGTGGGCCCCAGGTCCCAGTCTCTGTACGGCCCCTCCAGCCCCCTGCCCAGCAGACACATGTCCTGCAAGCTGAAACCCAGGCCAGGCATAGACATCAACACTCTGCCTCCTTCTGCTGAGGAACCTGGGTACGAGCGCTCTGTGGTCGCCCACGGCGACGGCCTCCCGTCCTCCCAGTCTCAGGCCTCCTTCTCCTCCAGCAGCTCCAGGGGCCAGGAGAGGCTGTCTGCCCACTCTGTGTCCTCCCTGGACGGGCTCTCCCTGGGGCCCTCCCCCCAGCCCGGCCCTGAGTCCAGGAAGGATCCTGGGGGGGCAGCAGGCAGCAGCATCAGGGTGTCCAGCTCCACCAGCAGCTTGGCCTCCAGCAGCAGTCTGTCAGACAGCGGGAAGCTTCAGGGGCCTGACGTCCGCACTAAGACCCCCGCAGACAAGACCAAGCTGTGCCAGCAGGGCGGCGCTAACACCAACACAGCTGAGTACAAACCCAGACCCTTCATGGGGATCATGGACAAGACGGCTCGCTTCGTTCAGCAGCAGCAGCAGCTCCAGCAGCTCCAGGGGATGCAGTCTGCCGGCCGCAGCTGGCAGGGGCACTCCTCTGAGGGCCTGCTGGGTCACACCATGACCCCCCTGGTCCTGCCTCCACCCAGCTGTGAGCTGGCCTATCAGGAGCAGCAGCAGCCAGCCCAGGGGTCAGGGGGCATGGGGGCCCTTCAGAACGGCTCCATGCACAGCAAGGAGTACGCAGACAGGTTCTGCCACGGCCCAGTGTCCTGTTATAAGGAGTCCAAGCCTGCTGTGGGGCCCCTGTCACACCCCTTCCTGGACAGCAAAGCCAGGCAGCCCAGCCTACTGAGGGACAATCCTGCTCTCCATGCTGCTGCCATGAAACCAAAGCGATCCTTTATAGAGTCTAATGTGTAGAGAACACAGAGATGCCCACGACAGCAAACATGTTCATGGATGAAGGAAATTGTTCAGATTTCTTCAGTCCATCCTAAAATAAACATGCTTTTCAGACTTTTTTTTCCTTCCAAGACGTTTGGTTTCCTTAGTGACTGTGTTCGACAGACAGACTCTTGTGCTGATTGGTCCACATGTCCCCTGTCTCGGTAAGCAGCTGCTATCCCAGGACGTCTTCAGGACGCTGAGCAGAAGCTTCAGCAGCAACATGCTGTCCAGGACTTCATGACTGAGTTAGTGCAGGATGACTGAGGGGACTGTGGGGGTGTTCTGTGTTTGGTACTGATGAGAGAGCAGCCATGAGGAGCCTGGAGACAAGCTGCCTGAAAGAGGGGCGGGTCTACGAACACGGTCAATGTCCTAGGAACAAGTTCGCTCAGTTTTGTGTAAATATCCATACATTGTGTTTCCTTATTGAGTGAAGGTTGGTCATTGTGTTGACCTGTTCCTAAATGTTGTGTACTTTTAAGTTCTATTTGATGCACAACTTGGTTCAGACGGTGTTCAAGTTCTAAAAAAATGTATTTGTTTATATGTTTGTACATTCTCTAAATCGGCCAATAACGTTGAGACTAGATCTCTGTATCTGCTTCTTGTTGCTGACTAGTTTAATTTATTTACAGCGCCTTTGGCTTGGTTAATTGTAAAAGCAATATATTTTATATAGTTATTTTTGCACAGCTACTAAGACATTTTACGATTTCAATACTAAATATGCCGCCGGTAATATTGGTCTAAGTGCATGACACAACTGCAGTTTATTATAAAGAGAAATTCTATAAAACTGAAAGGGTTGGGGGCATGGGCCAATAATTCTATTTTATTATGTATGTTTCTTGCAATTGTTGCCATGACATCAGTTTTGTGAGCTATATCCCCTGTGTTCACCTGCTTTACAGAACAGGCCTGGTAAAGTTTCCCCAGGGTTCAATAAAGACGCAGACAGATACAAGGACTGCTGCCTGTCTGTCTGCCTGTCTGTCTGTCTGAAACATCAACTGCCTGTCTGTCTGCCTGTCTGTCTGA
>CM059319.1:17701407-17756339 GCA_030340685.1 Protosalanx chinensis
GGACCACCACAGCTTTCTCACAACTCCACCCGAGTCTAAGGAGGCCCTCTGAGAACTAGGCTGCCCAGCTGAGCAAAACGAACACACCCTCCTGTCTCCCAGCTGGGCCACCTGCTGTTACTGGACCAAGACATCTTATAGCATGCCTAGAATTCTGAGTGACCCTGACACGACTGAATGTAATAGAAGAGATCCCTCTAGTGGCCACACAGGGAAACTGCAGGATGAAAGCACCTTTCATTAGGTGGCTTTGCAACACTGAAATTAAAGGTAAATTTCAGACACACCCCATGTAGAACAGAGAGATATTAAGAAAACACCCAGGGGCAAGTATGTCACCATCAGAGGATTAAGTGGAAAATACTTAGTTTGACGTTTTAAGATAAAAATACATAAAGGGTTAGTATGATGGGTTAGGGTTAGTAATACTGAAGGCTGTGATCCCAGGAGGCTGTGGTCCCAGGAGGCTGGGGTCCCAGGAGGCTGTGGTCCCAGGAGGCTGTGGTCCCAGGAGGCTGGGGTCCCAGGAGGCTGTGGTCCCAGGAGGCTGTGGTCCCAGGAGGCTGTGGTCCCAGGAGGCTGGGGTCCCAGGAGGCTGTGGTCCCAGGAGGCTGGGGTCCCAGGAGGCTGTGGTCCCAGGAGGCCACAAGAACAACTTCTACCCATCTGTTAGTGCTCCCTTCAACAGAGCCAAGGACTCACAATAACATTGTCATTAACTGTACTTCTTATTTCATAACCGTAATTGTTATAGTTTATATGCCCCCCACTGTACAGTTATTGTCCACTTTTTACTTTATTTTATCTCATTAACTTATCTTGCATTTACATTTATTAATTTAGAAGACGCTTACAAAAATGTAAGTCCCAGCATGCATCCCAGCGCGCATCCCAGCGGGCATCCCTGACACCATGTTCTGTCCAGGCAGGTGGAGTCTGTGTGGACCTTTATATTAATACCTCCATGGTGTGGACGAGTCCAAATCTAACACAAGGTGGCGCTAAACACTTAAAATGCATGAAGGATGTGGAACTGTGAGCATGTCTGTCGGTCACACATTCTGAAAAGGATTTTTAACTGACTTCCAAGTTTAAAAAAGTTAACCTGTCTGGCTACTACTGGCTAAAGCTCTCTCTTGTAAGTCGCTTTGGATAAAAGCGTCTGCTAAATGAATAAATGTAAATGTGAATGTGAATATTTAAGAAATCATTAGAGCTTAAGCTTGCCAATTAATGGATTTTGCACAATCTAGGGGTATACTATGGAAACAAATAGAATATTAAGCCAAAAAGCACACAGATATTTTTCACTTTTTGGTTGATCTGTAATGTACCCTTAATTATAGAATCACTCCATAAGACCAGAGTTAGAATAAATTTATTCATTTGGACGCTTTTATCCAAAGCAACTTACAGTAAGTACAGGGACATTCTCCCTGAGGCAAGTAGGGTGAAGTGCCTTGCCCAAGGATACAACATCACATAGCCCCAGCCGGGGTTTGATCTCACAACCTTCCGATCATGAGGCCAACGCCTTAACCATTGAGCCATCTAACCCCACCAGAACAAGACTAAGACACAGGGACTGGGTTGGATCCATCTCATGTCCATCAGTGGTCTTCAACCCTGGTCCTCAGGGCCTAAATGTTCTAGAATGTTTCCCTGCTCCAACACATGTGATTCACATTAGGGAGCCTGATTAAGATCAATCTGATGACTGATCTCTGTTAAACCCTGTTAGAGGTCTTGTGCTTGAGGTAACAGGGAGAAATCAAAACAACAGCAGGTGTTGAGTTGAAAAACATCAGTTTTATTAGATTCGTGCCACAAACACTAGTGAAAAATAATGCTCCTACAAAAAAATGCTACCTCTTTCACAATATTCATAAATAAAATAACTTCAAGTACTCTTGACTCGGGTACAAAAAAACGGCTATAGCAGCCTTGGGTATTCAGCCACGCACAGCAAGACACACACACACACACACAGTGGGTCCTGGAGTGATGTGCCAGGTGCCTTTAGAGAGGAAGGTCAGGCTGGTCAAAACATCCACACTGGTTTCACCTGGTCTGAAGAACATCAGGGACACTCTGGTATACAGGTCTGCTACAGGATGTCTTACGATGGACACACACACACACACACACACACGTCCGAATAATCCAAATATTGAAATGAAAATCCTCTACACACTTTAAAGAGGGCAGGCACTACAAAGATGGAGGATACCACAGTGTTGTCCAAAGGAGAACAGTACAGGCAATATGTATTTATCACTTTAAGACAGAAATGAAACCCTACAATCATTCTAAGGCATAAACAATTTCAGACACGACACAGTACTTTATGTACACATCTTACATATTACAAATAAGACTTAGTATTAACATGAATTAACAGTATATACAGATGTGTCATTGTGGTTGCCTGTTTATTTTCTTTTACTTTTTCTCTGTAGAAATGCAAACATCCATGTATGCACAAATGCAGCTGTTACCGTAGAAACCTAATGGCGCTCTGGAGACCCGGAGCTGTGTAAACAATTCTCTTTTTTTTTGTCTTGGCTGTGTTTTACTTTCGAAAAAAGCGACAACATTCTTGAAAGATTTCTGAAGCAGTTGTTTCTTCATTTTCTCAGAAAAAGAAGAAGTCTGGACCATTTTCTACACATAAATAATTGACAAGAAATTAAATACATTCACTAGAATTAATTAATGATGAAATAAAAGACAGGACATATATCTAAACAGCAGAAAGCTTTCGTTTCGCAGCTGCAGTTGGGTGGGTGTGGTCAGTGCGCTGAAATACGAAGAAATGGTATTGCACTTTAAAAACACCGATCGTCTTGAATTCACTCACCAAACCAGCACAGGACACCAGCAAAGTCAATACGATCTAAAATAACAATTACATCTGTTTCATGTTTATCTGAGTCTTAGAGTTAGGTTGGAGTGTGAGGTACTGGAGGTTTAACAGAGAGAGAACAAGAGAGAAGGAGGAGAGAGAAGGGAGAGTGGAGGGAGGGAGGAGAAAGGAGAGAGGGAGGAGGGAAGGAGGAGATATGAGGCAGGGAGGGAAAAGGAAGGGAGGGAGGGAAAGAGGGAGGGAGGACAGAGGACGGAGAGCAGAGGGAGGGAGGACAGAGGACGGAGAGCAGAGGGAGGGAGGCAGGCAGGCAGGAATGGAGGAAGGAGGCAGGGAGAGAGGAGAGAGGGAGGAAGAGAAGGAGGAATGGAAGCAGGAGGTTCTGAGGTGCTCTAGATAATCTGCCTCAGTAGCTCAGGCCATCTCCTCTCAAAGAACCTCCTCATAGTGTGACCAGCTCTTCCAATGTCTGAGTTGTCTTCATTGAACTTCTCACAATTATCAAAAACCAGGTTGACGTCAATGATAAACGTCTCCAGATTCAGGTACCTGCAGGTCAGATGAAGAACAGGAAAGTCGTCAGAAATACACAATAATACAACCTTCAGGATCACTCAGGATTCAGAAGTTGTGGAATTCAGCTGAAGCTCCATGTGACAGTGATACATACAGGTTGTTGACCAGTTTGTCCCTGATGGTGGAGAAATCCATGGGTTTCCTGATGACCTTCTTGTATCCAGGGACAGATTTGGGGTTGACAGGGATGAGGAAGGGCCAAGCATCCTGGTGCCCCTCCAACTCAGCCAGCAGCACCCTGCAGAGAAACTTGTCAACACAAGACCAGCGCTACCTAATTTAGTGTCCTAGGCGAGATTACTGCCACACTAAGTCCTCTATACAGGAAGTCAGCAGGTCACCTCATATCTCTTTTTAAACAGGAAGTTAACAGATGATCTGCTGACATCATAGCAGGTTTCTAACCTGCACAAGTTGAGGTCCTTGCTGTTGTTGTTGTCTTTGGCCATTTTGGTTTTCTTCCCACAGGAGGCTAGGCTGTCCTGCCTGGGGGGGGGGATGGTAGGGGGACTCTCCACCCTCCTCTTCTTGGGCTCCTTGCTCCCTTTCCTGGGCATGCTGCTGCCCCCGCAGCAGGAGCTGGAACCCTCGTCCTCAGATACCTCCCCTGCTACAGACGGCTTCCTGCTCCACTTCACCTCACTGTTTCCTTTCTTCCCTGCTCCTCCTCCTGCTCCTCCTCCTTCAGCTCCTGCTCCTCCTCCTTCAGCTCCTGCTCCTCCTGCTCCTCCTCCTTCAGCTCCTCCTCCTCCTGCTCCTCCTCCTCCTCCAGAAGCCACACGGCTCTGCTGCTTCTTGCTCTTGAGGAACTGGCTGCTGGCCTGAGTGACAGGGAGGATGTTGAGGCATCTCACACAGGTCACTTTTGTCATGGTCTCCAACCAGTGTTAGTGAAGCACAGAAGAAGCACGTCCCTTGACAGTGTTAGCTCAGGTGTTTTACACTGTACTGTGAGCTTACACACACACACACACACACACACACTCACTCACTCACTCACACTGTACATACATGCAACTCTGTAATTTCTGTTTATCTTGTACAATACAGCTGTACATTTGTATTAAATCACTTTCATCTGTACCTACCCTGTATATTGTGATTATACTATACATACTATGTATATTCTGTTTTAATAACTGTTTTGCACTTCTGGTTGGATGCTAACTGTATTTCGTTACCCTGTACCTGTACCTATGTAATGACATTAAAGTTGAATCTAATTTAATCAAATCTAAATATACGTGTTTCATAAAAAACATGCAGGCATCAAATCAGAGCTTTACTTTGTTTGATTGACAGTGTTGTGTGTTACTGAAGACAGAAGAGAAGGTACCTTAGCTAAGCAGGCGGGGCAGAACCAGTCTCCTGAAGGTATGGTGGTGATCTTGGGCTTGTGGCAGTATGTGTGACAGCCTTTGTCACAGCCGTCACACAGCAACAGCAGTTCCTCATTATCCCCTTTACGACACATTTGGCAGTACTGCAAACACACAGCAGCAGAGGGGGAAACTGGGCTGAGAGGCTCGGACAAACCTGCTGCTACACAGCTGTAACATGGAGAGGTTCTAGAAAGCTGTTTCCTATAGTTATACCTCTGTTTCCTGTAGTGGTACTACTGTTTCCTGTAGTGGTACTACTGTTTCCTGTAGTGGTACTACTGTTTCCTGTAGTGGTACTACTGTTTCCTGTAGTGGTACTACCGTTTCCTGTAGTTGTACAACTGTTTCCTGTAGTGGTACAACTGTTTCCTGTAGTGGTACTACTGTTTACTGTAGTGGTACAACTGTTTCCTGTAGTGGTACAACTGTTTCCTGTAGTGGTACAACTGTTTCCTGTAGTGGTACTACTGTTTACTGTAGTTGTACTACTGTTTTATATAGTGGTACTACTGTTTCATATAGTTGTACTGCTGTTTCATATAGTGGTACTACTGTTTCCTGTGGTTGTGTGGTATGTGTGGTAGGTGTGGTCAGCAGGTGCTGGGGAGGCTCCAGAGACACTCACCACCTTCATGATGGACCTCTCCCAGGAGATGCAGCGCTGCAGCTGCTGCAGACAGAGAGCCAGCTGGGCAGCACTGCTCACCTCGCTCAGGGCCTTCCGCCACGTCTTCATCCCTGGGGCCAGATCCTCCTCACCCCTGAGCAGACAGGACACACACTCTGTCACCACACAGCTCAAAACAGCAGCCAGGACACAGAGGGGTGGGTGGGGCTCCACAGAGGGGTGGGCGGAGCTCCACAGAGGGGTGGGCGGGGCTCCACAGAGAGGTGGACACACACCAGGATACACACACACTGAGCCAGCACACACACACAAAGCACACACACACACAGCAAGGATGGATGACTGGACAGATACATGGATGGATGAAAGCAGATGGAGGGATGTTGTATGTAAATGGTTGAATGGTCGGGTGGAGAAAGAAAGAGAAGACAGAGAGAGAGCAGAGGATGAGGAGGAGGATGAAGATGCGGGGGAAGATGCCAGGCAGGCCGGCTCCTGTGGTCTGGATGGGTGTGGCTGGATGGATGGGTGTGGCTGGATGGATGGGTGTGGCTGGATGGATGGGTGTGGCTGACCTCCCCTTCACCACCAGCCCTGCTGGATAGTGTTGGAGCAGGAACAGTGACTGGAGCCCCATGGATCTGCAGGGAGCTGCTTAAGGGGCTCTTCAAGTACCTTCGCTCGATGTTCCTCTCCAGCTCTGCCAGCCTGGCAGCAGCTATGTCTAGAGGGTTGTTGGGTCTCCGTGCCCGGCCTCCCTGCTCTCCCTGCTCCTGGAGGCCCTCAGGACCCAGGCCAGGACCCAGGCCAGGACCCAGGCCAGGACCGGAACCAGGACAGGACCAGGGCTTGTGGTCATGGTAGACCAGATCCTTCCTCTCGGACTGGGGCTCAGGGTACATCCAGCCCTGGGAGACAGAGGATAAACAATCTCTCAAGGATAATCCTTAAAATAGTATTTCTATTTCCAAGCCAGTTGATCTGGACAGACCATTAAAGGGGACAGCTCCTGCAGGGTGCTTATGAGGAGGGGGCCTGGGTCTGGAACTGGATCTGGGTCAGGGCCTGGTCAGGGCCTGGTCTGGGTCTGGGTCTGGGTGTGGGTCTGGTCTGGGTCTGGTCTGGGTCTGGTCTGGGTCTGGTCTGGGTCTGGGTGTGGTCTGGGTCTGGTCTGGGTCTGGTCTGGGTCTGGTCTGGTCTGGGTCTGGTCTGGTCTGGGTCTGGTCTGGGTCTGGTCTGTTGTGGGTGTGGCTCTGGTCTGGGTGTGGCTCTGGTCTGGTCTGGGTGTGGGTCTGTTGTGGATGTGGCTCTGGTCTGGTCTGGGTCTGGTCTGGTCTGGGTCTGGTCTGGGTCTGGTCTGGGTCTGGTCTGGGTCTGGGTCTGGTCTGGGTGTGGGTCTGTTGTGGATGTGGGTCGTACCTTGACCTGCAGGCTGGCAGACGTCACCTTCCTCTCCAGTTCTTCCACCTGCTGCAGGGCAGTGATGTCCACCTCCATGGCCTGGTCCTCCACACACCAGCTGTCCACTGTGTCCACACTCACCTGCCTCTGGGCCAGGTCCCTGCCGTCTATCACACACACTGAACACACACACACACACACACAATTACAATGTTATAAACCTTGACTACACTGCTAGGTTTACACCAGTTAGGGAACTCTTCTGTCGACAACATTATGAAATGCTAAGTCTTTTAACTTTGGAGTCAAAACAGAGTTTCTTCATATGAAGTTAATTGGCAACAGAGAAAGTGTCTGTTCAGCTCTGTCACACTGAATCATTCACTCACGTCTCTGTACCCTAAGCTGTGTTTACACCCCAGATGAACTCTGACTGGTGGCCAAGCTCACAATGATTCATTAGCATCTTTCAAAGTGTTGACATTTCATGCTGGCAACAGTCTGGAAACACAGGTCGTGACAAGGCATCAAAGGTCAGCAACTCCTGCAGTGTGCTGCTGCTCTCTGAGCCAATCCTGTTATGTGGACAGTCTGAAAGAGAGGAGGAGAGGAGGGGAGAGGGGAGGAGGAGAGGAGGAGAAGAGGAGGGGAGGAGAGGGTAGGAGGAGAGGGGAGGAAGAGAGGGAGGGAGAGGAGGGGAGGAGGAGAGGAGGGGAGGAGAGGGGAGGAGGAGAGGAGGAGAGGAGGGGAGGAGGGGAGGAGAGAGGAGGGGAGGAGGGGAAGAGGAGAGGAGGGGAGAGGGGAGAGGGGAGGAGGAGAAGAGGAGGGGAGGAGAGGAGGGGAGGAGGGGAGGAGGGGAAGAGGAGAGGAGAAGGGGAGAGCCCCACCATCTTTGTTCTTGGCGCAGGCCTGAGCCATGTGCTCCATATGTTTCTGGATCTGTTTCTGCAGGGCCTTCTCTCTGACGCCCCGGCTGTGAAGAGCCTTCACCAGGCCTCGCAACTCCTCCAGGTCAGACACCCTCCACCAGCCACACAGCATCTCTGCACACACACACACACACACACACACACACACACAGTGTTACAACGGTCATCATCAACACATTGGGTGGCATTATGTTTGAGTGTGGGGGTCATGCTTACCCTCTGGGATGGGCAGGGGGCTGCCGTAGTCCTGGTTCCTGGCCAGTTCCACCGCAGGGGACGGGGCTGAGGGGGGCTTCTCTCCCAGGGGTCCTGGGGACTCGCTCTTGCTGGTGGAGACGCTGGGGGCCAGGAAGGGGTTCCCCTGTGCCCCCTCCCCGGGCTGGTAGGCTGCGGCCCCCAGCAGGGGGTTCAGGGGGCTGCCAGGGAAGGCTAGCCCAGGACTCATCACTCCACTGGGCCAGCCACAGTACGGCAGCCCCATCAGGAGGCCAGACTTCACCTGCTGGAGGACAACAGACACACAGCACTGTCAACAACCAGCCACTCAACAACCAGACACTCAACAACCAGCCACTCAACAACCAGACACTCAACAACCAGCCACTCAACAACCAGACACTCAACAACCAGACACTCAACAACCAGCCACTCAACAACCAGCCACTCAACAACCAGCCACTCAACAACCAGACACTCAACAACCAGCCACTCAACAACCAGACACTCAACAACCAGACACTCAACAACCAGCCACTCAACAACCAGCCACTCAACAACCAGACACTCAACAACCAGCCACTCAACAACCAGACACTCAACAACCAGCCACTCAACAACCAGACACTCAACAACCAGCCACTCAACAACCAGACACTCAACAACCAGACACTCAACAACCAGACACTCAACAACCAGCCACTCAACAACCAGCCACTCAACAACCAGACACTCAACAACCAGACACTCAACAACCAGACACTCAACAACCAGCCACTCAACAACCAGACACTCAACAACCAGACACTCAACAACCAGACACTCAACAACCAGACACTCAACAACCAGCCACTCAACAACCAGACACTCAACAACCAGACACTCAACAACCAGCCACTCAACAACCAGACACTCAACAACCAGACCTCCACAAGTCTAATTTGCTGGCAGATTGTGATTATTCAGTGATCTGTGGAGAGAAAGTCCACTAACCTGAAGAGAGGAGAACCCGAAAGGGCTGATCCCAGCTGTGGGGTTCCCTGGGCTGGCTGCTGCAGAGGGGGCTGGGGGGGTGGGGGACAGTGCTGAGGGGGACCTGGGGAGGGTGGCGTGGGTGGTGGGCTGGGGAGGGGAGGAGGAGGGTGGGACTGAGGGGGTGGAGCCCGGCGAGGTGACAGAGGAAGCGTCACAGGGAGAGCGTGGCAGCAGACTAAACCAGTGTCCAGTCTTTCCTGTTAGAACCCGGAGCAGCTGGTCGCTGGGCAGCAGGGGGGGCTGAGGCTGCTGGGGGCTGGAGGGTTGCCTGCCTGGGCTGAGGTAGGGGGTGGCCTGGAGCGAGGCCGGCTCCAGCCTGGCTTCTGCACCTGGCTGAGAGGAGGTGTAGGGGCTGCTGGGTAATGTAGTCTGAGGGCTGGGGTGGACTGGGGAGGACACAGAGGTGGAGGGTTTGGCAGGACTACTGTCATTGCTGTGGGAGAGGCTGTGGGAGTCCGGGGACATCTTGGCCACCTCCAGCAGCTTGCTGAGCTTGGAGAAGGAGCCAGGCTTCTGGAGGAAGAGGTTGAGGGAGTCCTTGTCCGGCTTCTTCTCTGAGGTGGCTGCATCTCTGGGAGAGCTCTGCTCCATGTGAGACACTCCAGGCTTCTCCTCAAACTCCTCCACATTCTCCTCCTTCACCTGCACCTCCTTCAGGCTCCTCTGCCTCTCCTTCTCCAGCTCCTCTGGGCCTGAACAACACACACACACACACACAGTCTCCTCATATAAGCACTCTCTAAACATCATCTATCTGTGCTACTGTTCTGAACACCAACTTGGTGTAAATCCACACCTAACGTATGGCATACATGTGATCTAACATGTATGTCTAACATGACATTATGAATGTGAACACAAACCTAGTTAATCTACATCATGTACAGTATATGTTAGTAACATAGAGAAGTATTAACCTTCTCCACTCTCCATGCCCTCCACAAAGATGCCCCCACACTGGGGCAGAACCCAGTATCGCCTCTTGTAGCGGTCCTGGCCAAACATCATGGAACGCAGAGAGTGTGAAGACTCAAACAGCTTCCTCCGGATCTGACTCTGCTGCTGTAGGAGACACACAAGCACAGAGAGAGTCAGAGACAACACAAGCAGACAGCTCCTGCTGTCAGACCTCCTGCTGTCAGACCTCCTGCTGTCAGACCTACTGCTGTCAGACCTACTGCTGTCAGACCTCCTGCTGTCAGACCTCCTGCTGTCAGACCTCCTGCTGTCAGACCTCCTGCTGTCTGACCTCCTGCTGTCTGACCTCCTGCTATCAGACAGCTCCTGCTGTCAGACCTCCTGCTGTCAGACCTCCTGCTGTCAGACCTCCTGCTGTCTGACCTCCTGCTATCAGACAGCTCCTGCTGTCAGACCTCCTGCTATCAGACCTCCTGCTGTCAGACCTCCTGCTATCAGACCTCCTGCTGTCAGACCTCCTGCTGTCTGACCTCCTGCTGTCCGACCTCCTGCTGTCTGACCTGCTGTCAGACTTCCTGCTATCTGACCTCCTGCTGTCAGACCTCCTGCTGTCAGACCTCCTGCTATCTGACCTCCTGCTGTCAGACCTCCTGCTATCTGACCTCCTGCTGTCTGACCTCCTGCTGTCTGACCTCCTGCTGTCTGACCTCCTGCTGTCAGACCTCCTGCTATCTGACCTCCTGCTTTCAGACCTCCTGCTGTCTGACCTCCTGCTGTCAGATCTCCTGCTGTCAGACCTCCTGCTGTCTGACCTGCTGTCAGACTTCCTGCTATCTGACCTCCTGCTGTCTGACCTCCTGCTGTCTGACCTCCTGCTGTCTGACCTCCTGCTATCAGACAGCTCCTGCTGTCAGACCTCCTGCTGTCAGACCTCCTGCTGTCAGACCTCCTGCTGTCTGACCTCCTGCTATCAGACAGCTCCTGCTGTCAGACCTCCTGCTATCAGACCTCCTGCTGTCAGACCTCCTGCTGTCTGACCTCCTGCTGTCAGACCTCCTGCTGTCTGACCTGCTGTCAGACTTCCTGCTATCTGACCTCCTGCTGTCAGACCTCCTGCTATCTGACCTCCTGCTGTCAGACCTCCTGCTGTCTGACCTCCTGCTGTCTGACCTCCTGCTGTCAGACCTCCTGCTGTCTGACCTCCTGCTTTCAGACCTCCTGCTGTCTGACCTCCTGCTGTCAGATCTCCTGCTGTCTGACCTCCTGCTGTCTGACCTCCTGCTGTCAGACCTCCTGCTGTCAGACCTCCTGCTATCTGACCTCCTGCTGTCAGACCTCCTGCTGTCAGACCTCCTGCTGTCAGACCTCCTGCTATCAGACCTCCTGCTGTCAGACCTCCTGCTGTCAGACCTCCTGCTGTCTCCTCACCCTGGTCAGCTTCTCTAACTGTTTCTCCAGCTCCTCCACGCTGGTCGTCTGGTCCCCATCATCCTGTAGGGAGGAGAGAGAGTTAGCAAAGCATCAGAAAGCAGGCTGACATTCACGTCACAAACAATCACCTCCGCCGCTGTCTCCTGCTGGTCTCCCTCACCTCTCATATCCACCTCCTCATCACCTCCTCATCACCCTCACCTCCTCATCACCTCCTCATCTCTCTCACCTCCTCCTCATCTCTCTCACTTACTCTTCCCCCTCACCTCCTCATCACCTCCTCCTCATCTCTCTCATCATGACCTCCTCCTCATCATGACCACCTCCTCCTCATCACTCCTCCTCCTCATCACCCTCACCTCCTCTTCACCATCACCTCCTCCTCATCTCTCTCACCTCCTCATCACCTCCTCATCATGACCTCCTCCTCATCATCACTTCCTCCTCCTCATCACTCCTCTTACTCATCACCTCATCCTCCTCATCTCCCTCATCTCTTCATCATCTTCCTTACCTCCTCCTCACAGGTCTCCACCTTCTTCCCCCTCTTCCCGTTGCCCTCCTCTTCATCCTCCTCCTCGTCGTCTCCCTGCTCCTCACTGTCTTCATCCTCCTCCTCCTCTTCCTCGCTGTCGGCAGCTTTCCTCTTGCGCTTGCGTCCGGGGGTGGGTGTTCCCAGGCCGGGCCCCTCCTCCCCCCCCACGCTGCTGTCTCGTTTCCCAGTCTTCTTGGCGTAGATGACTCTCAGTCTGGGGGGGGGGGGAGAGGGGGAGGAGTTATCTGAGGCTGCGCTGTGATTGGATCTTTCTCATGATATTGTGATGAGACACTGCAGGTCCTTACTTGCGTATATTTCCCTCCAGGAACCACTTTTCCTTCCTCAGATTGGTCATGTGGTCGATGTTCTTGTCAATCTCACTACAAATAAGGCAAAGGGGTCAGTGTGCGACTGTGATGGTTTCCTGTGAGAATGTGATGGTTTCCTGTGTAGTTGTGATGGTTTCCTGTGTAGCTGTGATGGTTTCCTGTGTGCCTGTGATGGTTTCCTGTGTACCTGACCACGCTCTTGCTGCAGGAGAGCTCGTTGACCAGGAAGCCCAGGATGGAGGCCTTCTGGGTGGGTGTGTGTGCCTGGAAGGCCCTGGTCTTCAGGCTGAAGGCCAGAGACAGCAGCTCTGGCTGATTGTCACAATGAGCCTCCATGAAGATCTGCAGGATCTCGGACACGTTGTCCCTGTTGATGCCCACGTTAGTCAGGTGATCTCCCAGGGCCGTCTTGGTCTGGGGAGGAGGGGGAACCATGACACTCATTATGGCGTAGGATTTAATAATAATAATAATCGAGTTCTCAGCGACGGGGGGCACGATGTTAGCAGAATTATTATGGGATGTGAGATAATACAGGTTTCAGTGATTTTCTTCGTTCCTTCTTATTAGATCTGCATTGATGGACTCACAGAGAGGACAAGAACAGGATTCATACTGGGCTGATTCATACAGGACTGATTCAGACAGGACTGATTCATACTGGGCTGATTCATTAGATGAACCTTTATTTGTCCTCCAGGAGGTGGAAATTGCAGTTCACAACAGCAGCAGGGTAAAGTACAGCACACAGAGTTGCAGGGTAATATACATAATGACAATAACATAACAATAGCAATAGCAATAACAATGGCAATAGCAATAGGCGGGCACGATAAGGTCAGATATAAAAAAAAAAAAATACAGGACTGATTCAGACAGGACTGATTCATACAGGACTGATTCAGACAGGACTGATTCATACTGGGCTGATTCATACAGGACTGATTCAGACAGAACTGATTCATACAGGACTGATTCAGACAGGACTGATTCATACAGGACTGATTCATACAGGACTGATTCAGACAGAACTGATTCATACAGGACTGATTCAGACAGGACTGATTCATACAGGACTGATTCATACAGGACTGATTCATACTGGGCTGATTCATACTGGGCTGATTCATACAGGACTGATTCATACTGGGCTGATTCATACTGGGCTGATTCATACTGGACTGATTCTTTTAATTGATAGGTAACTTTGCCATTCTCCATCTGGCAGGGGGCCTACCAATAGCCTTTTGGCTATAATTGGGTGCGTTTACATTTTATCTGTAAAATATCAATTAATGTACACTGTCCCTCTATTACAAGTAAAAAGTAAATAAATAAATTCAGACAGGACTGATTCATACAGGACTAATTCATACAGGACAGATTTATACAGGGCTGATTCATACAGGACAGATTCATACAGTCTACTGACAGCAGACTACTGTTTCTACAGCAGAAGATCTTCCTAAATGTGTTTTAAGGCTTCATAATATGAGTTTAGTCATCTGGTTCCTTGAATAAAATCGTGGAAAGTCACATAAAGGCGTAACTAAACCAGGCAGATTAGCATGGAGAAATGGCTTTAGGGATGAATTAAAATTTGGGGTTTAACTGTAGAAAGCTGCATTAAGCGCTCTAAACAGCGATTCCCTCTAAAACAGATAAGCTTCTTCACTTAGCACCACAGAGAGCTAGATATTGATAACACCCCACTTGTGTGTTCTGATTACTGGGGAGAGAGGAGAGGAATCACAGTACTTAGCTCCTACACCCTGCTGCATTGGAACATTCTGCATGGGAGTACTGCGAGAATGTGTGTCTGTATCGGTGTGAATGTTATGTATGTGTGAGTGTGTTACAGTGTGTGTTACAGTGTGAGTGTGTTACAGTGTGTGTTACAGTGTGAGTGTGTTACAGTGTGTGTGTGTGTGTGTGTGTTACAGTGTGTGTGTGTTACAGTGTGTGTGTTACAGTGTGTGTGTGTGTTACAGTGTGTGTGTTACAGTGTGTGTGTGTGTTACAGTGTGTGTGTTACAGTGTGTGTGTGTGTTACAGTATGTGTTACAGTGTGTGTGTTACAGTGTGTTACAGTGTGTGTGTGTTACAGTGTGTGTGTTACAGTGTGTGTGTGTGTGTTACAGTGTGTGTGTTACAGTGTGTGTGTGTGTGTTACAGTATGTGTTACAGTGTGTGTGTGTGTTACAGTGTGTTACAGTGTGTGTGTGTTACAGTATGTGTTACAGTGTGTGTGCGTGTTACAGTGTGTGTGTGTTACTGTGTGTGTGTGTGTTACAGTGTGTGTGTGTTACAGTGTGTGTGTGTTACAGTGTGCGTGTTACAGTGTGTGTGTGTTACAGTGTGTGTGTGTGTTACAGTGTGTGTGTGTGTTACAGTGTGTGTGTGTTACAGTGTGTGTGTGTTACAGTGTGCGTGTTACAGTGTGCGTGTTACAGTGTGTGTGTGTTACAGTGTGTGTGTGTGTTACAGTGTGTGTGTGTTACAGTGTGTGTGTGTGTTACAGTGTGTGTGTCACAGTGTGTGTGTTACAGTGTGTATGTGTGTGTTACAGTGTGTGTGTTTTTACTACAGTGTGTGTGTGTGTGTTACAGTGTGTGTTACAGTGTGTGTGTCTCACCCTGTGTCCGGGGGGCAGGCCCGGGTCACACACAGCAGCAGACAGCATGCCCACCAGCAGGTCCTGCACCCGGGCAGCAGCAGGGCCGATGTTCAGCAGGCCCTCCTGGAGCACGCTCAGAGGGGGCACCTGGGCACCCACATCCAGCCCCAGAACTTTCCCAAAGCTGCGGAGAAACTGGAGGACCATGAGGCAGTCTGAGAAGGTCCCCGCTGGGAGCACCAGGCCAGGGATCCTGGACAGCTGTGGAAGGGGCTGGACACACAGGGAAGACAAGGTCACACATGCTCACACTACCAACCTACAACAGGAGATATCCTACTACCCTTAACCTAGAACTGAGTCATGTGGCACAGTCGATTAGGGTGTTGGGTTAGTAATCAGAAGGTCCCTGGTTTGAACTCCGGCTGTGTCAACATGATGTTGTGTCTGTACTTGCTCTAAGCGAATAAGCGTCTGCTAAACGTAATATCCACCAGAAGTGACTGAGGTATACACTATACTACACTGCTGTGACTGAGGTATACACTATACTACACTGCTGTGACTGAGGTATACACTATACTACACTGCTGTGACTGAGGTATACACTATACTACACTGCTGTGACTGAGGTATACACTATACTACACTGCTGTGACTGAGGTATACACTATACTACACTGCTGTGACTGAGGTATACACTATACTACACTGCTGTGACTGAGGTATACACTATACTACACTGCTGTGACTGAGGTATACACTATACTACACTGCTGTGACTGAGGTATACACTATACTACACTGCTGTGACTGAGGTATACACTATACTACACTGCTGTGACTGAGGTATACACTATACTACACTGCTGTGACTGAGGTATACACTATACTACATTGAAGTGACTGAGAAAAACAGAGTAGAAATGTTGTGTTTTGACTATGTAGAGCAAAAGATTTAATCTGCTGCTGCAAACAAATGTGATTCATGCAAGAGACGGGGTGTCATGTGACCTATAAACAACCCCCTGGAAGTGGTAATGCAGCCAATCACGTTGCTCAGGGGGGAATAGAGAGGATGAGTGTCTGAAAGCAGGTGGTTGCTGCTAGGACACAATCATCCAGTAGATGGCAGCACCACAGAGAGCATCTCCCCATCATGTTACACCTCAGCCAGTAGCCTGTACACGCATGCTTTAGACCTCCCATGGGACTGACCAGCACTGCACATATACAGATATTTACTGGGTTCTAAACTAAAAGATGCTTGTTGTTGTGGTTCAGCCGGGGTACCTTGTGATCTGATAAGCACATGTCTTCGTTAGGTTTCTTCAGCTCCTTGGCCATCTCCATCTCCAGCCTCCTCAGCTCCACTCTCCTCTCCTTGTTCAGGCGTTTCTCATCCTTTTTCTCCTGCTTCAGACGCTCCCTCTCCTTGGGCCAAATTACAGACAAGTTTAACAGTGCGTGCTATCGGCCCCGCTGCAGACAATCGTGTTAAGGATTATGTCATTACAATTCAGCCCCAACACTCTTCCATGCTTATAAATTGCGGTACTTTCACAGAAAATTGCTTAGGGCTCAATTCTGGGTTTTATTCACAGTCCATATAGTTTGGAAGGAAAGCAAGTAAAAGAAAAGAGGAGGAGGAGGAGGAGGAGGAGAGGAGGAGGACAGGAGGAGAGGAGGAGGAGGAGGACAGGAGGAGGAGAGGAGGAGGAGGAGGAGGAGAGGACAGGAGGAGGACAGGAGGAGAGGAGGAGGAGGAGGAGGAGAGGAGGAGGAGGACAGGAGGAGAGGAGGAGGAGGAGAGGAGGAGGAGGAGGAGGAGGAGGAGGACAGGAGGAGGAGGAGAGGAGGAGGAGGAGGAGGAGGAGGACAGGAGGAGGAGAGGAGGAGGAGGAGGAGGAGGAGGAGGAGGAGGAGGAGGAGGAGGAGGAGGAGGAGGAGGAGGAGGAGGAGAAGGAGGAGAGGAGGAGGACAGGAGGAGGACAGGAGGAGGAGGAGGAGGAGGACAGGAGGAGGACAGGAGGAGGACAGGAGGAGGACAGGAGGAGGACAGGAGGAGAGGAGGAGGAGGACAGGAGGAGGAGGAGGACAGGAGGAGGACAGGAGGAGAGGAGGAGGAGGAGGAGGAGGACAGGAGGAGGACAGGAGGAGAGGAGGAGGAGGAGGAGGACAGGAGGAGAGGAGGAGGAGGAGGAGGAGGACAGGAGGAGGACAGGAGGAGAGGAGGAGGAGGAGGAGGAGGACAGGAGGAGGACAGGAGGAGAGGAGGAGGAGGAGGAGGACAGGAGGAGGACAGGAGGAGAGGAGGAGGAGGACAGGAGGAGGACAGGAGGAGAGGAGGAGGAGGAGGAGGACAGGAGGAGGAGGACAGGAGGTTGAGAGGAAGAAAGGAAGAGCAGGAGGAAGAGGAGGAGGAGAGGAGGAGGAGGAGAAGGAGGAGGAGGAGGAGGAGGAGAGAAGGAAGAGGAGAGAAACAGCCTGCCAGTGAAGATGTCATGGAGGGAACATGCTGGTCTGGCATCACATACCTCCGCCTTCTTACGAGCGTCCATGGCTTTGATCAGCATCATGTGCTGTCGACGTCTCTCACGCTCCTGACAGGACACAGAACACAGTCACACACAGGTACACACAGGTACACACAGGTACACACAGGTACACACAGGTACACACAGGTACACACAGGTACACACAGTCACACACAGGTACACACAGGTACACACAGGTACACACAGGTACACACAGGTACACACAGGTACACAGTACTGGACGACAGAGGAGCAGGTGGAGATCACAGGATGTAATGGTACATGTACAGACACTGAGAGTTCCAGCTGAGGGGGCAGAGAAGGGGACTTCAAAGACAGAAGCAGAAGGTTGGAGGGCAGCGCTGAGGCGAGGTTATTACAGTCCAATATGAAGCATTAGCTTGAGGTGAAGCATGTGGAAACACTGGCAGTAAGAACGCTACAAGCTGCTGGATGAATCTACTGCTGCTGCAAGGATCTGCTCACAATCAGAATCACTGCAACTGGAACTGTCTGCATTGAGCATGTCAGGCTGGTGTCACGGGCAGGAAGACCCATGTGAGTCACTGCATCAGTTGAACATATGAACAGACACCAAACACATCAGGAAGGAGAGTCAAGCCTCCTGAGATTTGGTGGTTTCAACTGTGACCAACGATGAGATGAAACAGTCCACAAACGATACGACACACACACACAACACACACGCAACACACACACAACACACACCACACACACACAACACACACAACACACACACAACACACACAACACACACACACACACCCACGACACACACCCACGACACACACCCACGACACACACCCACGACACACACCCACGACACACACACTCACGACACACACATCAAGCAGCTGCATCCCAAACAGACAGGCTGTGAGGTGTTCAAAGATGACGGTGCTTTGGACCCTTCTGATGGAGGTGAGAGAGCTGAGGGTGTGTAGCGCTCGACCCTCCTGCTCTACACATCCTTCATCTTTCTCTGCACCACATATAGAGCACACCTAACAATGCACTTTGCTGGAGGACAGGAAGCCATGCAGTAGAGTGTAGTATGACTGCAGCCAGGGCTACACTTGATACAGTTCTATGACAACCATAATGATAACCAGTTCACGATGCGGGTGTTAGATGTACAAAAACAAACATACCCATACCATATCTAGTCTATGCCTCTCCAACTCCTGGGAGAGAGAGTTGGCAAAGTATTATGGGACAGAAAACACAATAGAGTCAAGAAAGCCAAGCTTGTGAGACCCTCCATGACCCTCCCCGACCCCCCCCCCCCCCTCTCCCCTCCAAGCCCAACATTTATACACCAGCAGAACCCTGACACGAACCACAGAGATACTTTGACTGGAGTGAAATAAGTGGTTGAACAGAGCCCTTCTCCCAAAAGTTTCCAGTAGAAATTGAAAAGGGGAAAACCCCCCTAGTATGTGTTCAGTGAGGGTAGCTTGACAGAGCTGGCTTACCTGGTGCTTCAACAGGACAGCTTGCTGTCTGCGCAGCTCCTTATCCTGAAGAAGAGATCAGCTTCGTTAGGGAGGGGGGAGAACACACAAAGAAAACAACACACATCGCAATTCAACCACACGAAATGTTCACCCAAACACATGGGTTTCTCCTCGCAGGCCTGTTCCCAGAGGACTGAGAGCCCCTCTTTAACGTGACTGGCAGGTACACAGTGGCACCCGGCCAGGGTCCAGCTGGACGTGAGGATGGAGGCGGCCTGCTGTTTTCTGAAGGTGTGAGGCAGGCAGGGGACAGGAGGATGCAGCTTCCCTTTGTGATGCTGATTAACATGGAAAAGGTTCTGCTCAGAGTGCCAAGTCAATTCTCCCCAGCACTGAGAGACAGTCCCCTGAAGCTAGCAGAGCTAGCGTGCACTGAGCTGAGGAGGTGATGAGGGGGCAGAGGGCAGGCTGAGGGTCGGGGGTCACAGGGGAGGGCAGGGGGGGAAGGGGGGGGGAGTGGTGGGAGGGCGGTACTGCAGGTAAGTATGACTTGAGAAGCGAGTGGAGGAGGGGGGTCCATGGTGGCTGCAGCACATCTAAACTAACCTTGATTCGTTTCTCAGCCTCCAATATTTTGGCATTGTCTGCTTCTTCCTTCCTTTTCCTCTTAGCCTGTGTAAAGCAGGTCTACAGGTCATGCAACACAACCACCAGGACACATCTCATCCAACAGCAAAACACTGCACAACACTGGAGTACCTGCCTCTGTGGGTTCAAACTAGCAATGTTCACCACTGGATATTCCAAACAGATTCTCATGTTTCTAGTGTTTGAGGACTGTTTGATAGAGAACAGGGAGAGAATGTTCTGAATGTGGAATGTCCAACAGGCCCTAACAAGGTTCCAAGGTCTCGCTGGTTGTAGTAAAGCAGAACATATTGCAATCTCATGCGATGAGATAATTATTTCCTCCCATTAAGGCAAAAAAAGACAAAATAGTGGTAACGCTTCAGAAATACCAACAGCCAGTCCGAATAAATTAACGAAAATTTCAATCTGTAATTACGAGCCTGGTGAAATCCTGTTAGGAGCAGCTTGTCAAGCGTGTCAACTGAAATTTGATTTAGAAACGCTGAAATCCTTCCCAGCTTGTATTAGTGAGTGCAGAGCAGTTCCAAGCTTTAGCTACTCCAGCTAAACTCTCAGACAGTTATTGTCTGAGATAATACTGAGAGGAAAACTCCACTACGGTCTGAAGAGATTTTCATATTCAACTGGGGGGTTTTGTATGCCAAAAACCAATTAAGCATTAGTCACATGTAGTCACAAGACATTACTAAAAGTGCAACCATATAACTTACGAATAGCCTTTGGTTGATAAAAAAAATCCTACCAACAGCAAAAAGGAACTGTGTTAGAATGTTTCCGCAATAACTCTTTTGGACCAACCTCAAGAATCTGCTGTGCTCTGAGTTCTTTCTCCATTCGGATTTGCTGAATACGCTTGATCTTCTCCTGGTAAAAGGATGGAAGAGAGATCAGATGAATGAAGTCTCCAGACCTGCATGTTAGTGGCTGGGGGAAGGGGACCGGGGAGGAAGCTTCCATACAGATGAAGATAAGCTATAGCATCAGGAGGGTTCGAGTCTGGCTTCACATTTGTTGTCTTAATCGTTTAGATTTTCATGCTTAGGCATGAAAGTGTGTGAGCAGTTAACACACGTACAGTATCATGAAGGTATACTGCTGTGTAGATCTGTGTGTGTGTAGATCTGCTGTGTGTGTGTGTGTAGATCTGCTGTGTGTGTAGATCTGCTGTGTGTGTAGATCTGCTGTGTGTGTGTGTGTAGATCTGCTGTGTGTGTAGATCTGCTGTGTGTGTAGATCTGCTGTGTGTGTGTAGATCTGCTGTGTGTGTGTGTGTAGATGTGCTGTGTGTGTGTAGATCTGCTGTGTGTGTGTGTAGATCTGCTGTGTGTGTGTGTGTAGATCTGCTGTGTGTATGGGTAGATCTGCTGTGTGTGTGTGTAGATCTGCTGTGTGTGTGTAGATGTGCTGTGTGTGTGTAGATCTGCTGTGTGTGTGTGTAGATCTGCTGTGTGTGTGTGTAGATCTGCTGTGTGTGTGTAGATCTGCTGTGTGTGTGTAGATCTGCTGTGTGTGTGTAGATCTGCTGTGTGTGTGTGTAGATCTGCTGTGTGTGTGTAGATCTGCTGTGTGTGTGTAGATCTGCTGTGTGTGTGTGTAGATCTGCTGTGTGTGTGTAGATGTGCTGTGTGTGTGTAGATCTGCTGTGTGTGTGTGTAGATCTGCTGTGTGTGTGTGTAGATCTGCTGTGTGTGTGTAGATGTGCTGTGTGTGTGTAGATCTGCTGTGTGTGTGTAGATCTGCTGTGTGTGTGTAGATCTGCTGTGTGTGTGTAGATCTGCTGTGTGTGTGTAGATCTGCTGTGTGTGTGTACCTGCTGTTTCAGGATCTTCATCTGCTCCTTTCGTTTCCTCCGATCCTCAGCGGCCATGACAGCTGACAGTAACACAGGATAGTCAGTGTTAGTCAGCAGCCCAGCCCAGCCTAGCCCTGCTGCCTGTGGCCCTCAGCCCTGCTGCCCTCAGCCCTGCTGCCCTCAGCCCTGCTGCCCTCAGCCCAGCCCGTCCTACCCTGCTGCCTCCTGGCCTCCTTGGCTGCCCGAGCCAGAGCCTGCTTCTCCAGCTTCCTCATCATCTTCATCTGAGCCGCCTGCCGGGCGATCTCTGCCAGGAAGTCAGGTCAGAGGTCAGGGGTCAGATCAGAGGTCAGGTCAGAGATCAGATCAGAGGTCAGAGGTGTTACAGGTGACTGAAGAACGAGGATCTCACCTTGAGCTTCCAGTTTGCGTAGAAGTTTGGCATCAGAGGCACCTGGGAAGTCCTCACCGGGGTTCAGGGAGCGGCCCTTCCTGCGCCGAGCCTGTGGGCTCTCCAGCGCCCCCTGGAGGTCAGGGTTTGACTGGCGGCCTCGCCTCCCATCCATGGCTATGATGCGAGGAACGATCTCGTCCTCAGCCAGCAGGCTCCACTGTAAACCCTGATAGAAGAGAGCAGGGAGGTCATCTCATCTCCAGCACTAAAAAGACGTCTGAAGAGTAAAGAAAAGACCTAAGACATATATCTTCGATGAATTAAAAAAATGTTTAAAATTTTTTTATAAAATATATTTAACAAAATCAGCTGTTTGCTGCTATGCAAGGCCCTCTCTTAGCTGCAGATATCAGCTGTCTTTAGATCCAGTGGAGTCATATTCACCTGGGGTCCTTCTCTGGCTTCATAGAAGTCACCAACTTTGATTTTTGTACTGAAGCTAAAATTATCTCGTGTGATGTCAGCTATTCCATTTCTGGATATATACTATAGAAGAGAGAGAAAATATGAAGTGAGACAACAATATAGTGACCAACATCAACAGCAAAGTCATCGTTATATCCTAGCAGAGTGGCTAGCGGTGTGGCTAGTAGAGTGGCTAGCGGTGTGGCTAGCAGAGTGGCTAGCGGTGTGGCTAGTGGTGTGGCTAGCGGTGTGGCTAGCGGTGTGGCTAGCAGAGTGGCTAGCGGTGTGGCTAGCAGAGTGGCTAGTGGTGTGGCTAGCAGAGTGGCTAGCGGTGTGGCTAGTGGTGTGGCTAGCAGAGTGGCTAGCTGTGTGGCTAGCAGTGTGGCTAGCAGAGTAGCTAGTGGTGTGGCTAGCAGAGTGGCTAGCGGTGTGGCTAGCGGTGTGGCTAGCGTACCTTCATGACGTCAGGGTACTGCCGCAGCTTCTTCCCACAGGGGGCGTAGTACGCCACCTCGCCCTGCAGACGCCCCGCCACGCTCCTGATGCGGGTCTCTCTCTGCCACCTGTGGAGAGAGGGGGGGGGGGGGGGACAGGGTTAACTCTGCCCTCACCATCACACCACCTCAGTGTCTGTGCCTTCAGCTTAACATGTTAACACACTACCTCAACCTGCTGTGTGTGCGAGCAGAGGGCTGTGTGTGCTAGCAGAGGGCTGTGTTTGCGAGCAGAGGGCTGTGTGTGCCAGCAGAGGGCTGTGTGTGCTAGCAGAGGGCTGTGTGTGCCAGCAGAGGGCTGTGTGTGCCAGCAGAGGGCTGTGTGTGCCAGCAGAGGGCTGTGTGTGCCAGCAGAGGGCTGTGTGTGCCAGCAGAGGGCTGTGTGTGCTAGCAGAGGGCTGTGTGTGCCAGCAGAGGGCTGTGTGTGCCAGCAGAGGGCTGTGTGTGCGAGCAGAGGGCTGTGTGTGCCAGCAGAGGGCTGTGTGTGCCAGCAGAGGGCTGTGTGTGCTAGCAGAGGGCTGTGTGTGCCAGCAGAGGGCTGTGTGTGCCAGCAGAGGGCTGTGTGTGGTTCTACTGCCTAGAACAGAGCACAGCTGGCTCTGGTGTCGCTCTCCTGCTGCTCTGACCCTGCTGCCCTGCTTCCATGGGGTCTGAGGCAGGGCAGCAGGAGGGAACTGGCCCCTGGAGAGGGACCAGGTCTGAGGCAGGGCAGCAGAAGGGAACTGGCCCCTGGAGAGAGACCAGGTCTGGGGTCTGAATCAGAGGGATATACAGTCTAGGGGCTTGGCGCCTTTCCTTCTCCGGTTGATGAAAAACATCCGCACAGGCAGATGAAAGACACCCGGATCTGGAGGGGTGGCGGTGTGTGTGTGTGTGTGTGTGTGTGGTTGTTGTGTGGTAGGGGGGGGCTGGGAGGGGGAGCTGCTAAGGCAGTGTGTCTGTGTCACTGAGGCTGGATGTGGTTAACCCTTCTTTCTGAGTGCAGCGCCTCATTTCCTGTCTGGAAAGGCAGCGAGGGAGGAAGGGAGTGAGGGAGGCTGGGAGGGAGGGAGGCTGGGAGGGAGGGAGGCTGGAAGGGAGGGAGGCTGGGAGGGAGGGAGGGAGGCTGGGGGGGAGGCTGGAAGGGAGGGAGGGAGGGAGGCTGGGAGGGAGGCTGGAAGGGAGGGAGGGAGGCTGGAAGGGAGGCTGGAAGGGAGGGAGGGAGGCTGGAAGGGAGGGAGGCTGGGAGGGAGGGAGGCTGGAAGGGAGGGAGGCTGGGAGGGAGGGAGGCTGGAAGGGAGGGAGGCTGGGAGGGAGGGAGGCTGGAAGGGAGGGAGGCTGGGAGGGAGGGAGGCTGGGAGGGAGGCTGGAAGGGAGGGAGGCTGGGAGGGAGGCTGGGAGGGAGGCTGGAAGGGAGGGAGGGAGGCTGGGAGGGAGGCTGGAAGGGAGGGAGGCTGGGAGGGAGGCTGGGAGGGAGGCTGGGAGGGAGGCTGGAAGGGAGGGTGGAAGGGAGGGTGGAAGGGAGGCTGGAAGGGAGGGAGGGAGGCTGGGAGGGAGGCTGGGAGGGAGGCTGGAAGGGAGGGAGGCTGGAAGGGAGGGAGGGAGGCTGGAAGGGAGGGAGGCTGGGAGGGAGGGAGGCTGGAAGGGAGGGTGGGAGGGAGGCTGGAAGGGAGGGTGGGAGGGAGGCTGGGAGGGAGGCTGGGAGGGAGGCTGGGAGGGAGGGTGGGATGTTTACAGTTATCTCCTGACAGGGACATGTACTATAACACAACAAACACAGCAACCACACATGAGTTCCACTACCACAATAGAACCACCACAGACAGTGGCTCCCATGTGTGTGTGTGTGTGTGTGTGTGTGTTGGTGTGTCTGTGTGGGTGTGTGTGCATGTGTGTGTATCTTACCCAAACTCCAGAGGTAATCTCAGTTCTCTCTCGTCTGTCACCCTCCTCCTCTTCCCTGACCCTGGAAGGAAGACAGATGAATCATTTACATCTGGAGTGACTGCAGGACTCCCAGCCCAGTGGGCCTCCACAGCTGCGCAGCTACACAACTACAAAGCTACGCAGCTACACAACTACACAGCTACGCAGCTACACAGCTACACAGCTACACAGCTACACAACTACAAAGCTACGCAGCTACGCAGCTACACAACTACACAGCTACGCAGCTACACAACTACACAGCTACACAGCTACACAGCTACACAACTACACAGCTACACAGCTACACAACTATGCAACTACGCAGCTAAACAACTACACAGCTACACAACTACAAAGCTACGCAGCTACACAACTACACAGCTACACAACTACACAGCTACACAACTACACAACTACACCGCTACGGAGCTACACCACTACACAACTACACAGCTGCGCAGCTACCCAACTACAGAGCTACACAACTACGCAACTACGCAGCTACACAACTACACAGCTGCGCAGCTACACAACTACACAGCTACGCAGCTACGCAGCTACACAACTACACAGCTGCGCAGCTACACAACTACAAAGCCACGCAGCTACACAGCTACACAACTACGCAACTACGCAGCTACACAACTACACAACTACGCAGCTACACAACTACAAAGCTACGCAGCTACACAACTACACAACTACACAGCTACACAACTACACAGCTACACAGCAACACAACTACAATAGCTACAAAGCTACAGTAGCTACACAACTACACAACTACAATAGCTACACAGCTACACAGTTATAGTAGCTACACAGCTATACTAGTTACACAGCTACAGTTAGTCAGGGGTGTCAATCTGGTGTTATCGCAGGCCAAGAGGGTGCAGGTTTTCGTGTCAACCAAGCCACTACACCAGCTGATTTCACCAACGAGTTTCTCCACTTAGTGAAATAAAATTCGATATTGAAATCAGCTAATGTAAGGGCCTGGTTGACGCGAAAACCTGCACCCTCTTGGCCTGCGATGAGACCAGATTGACACCCCTGAGTTAGATCATCTGACTGAGGAGGCTTTATTCACAGGAAGGTCCTGGGGGAATTTAATCGTGCAACCTTTTCATCTGCAGTCAAATGCTCTAACCACTAAGCCTGAACATGGTGCTGGCTGGTGTGTGCTGTACCTGGGGGTGTGGTCAGAGTGTGGGATGAGGAGGAGGGGGGGTGAAAGGCCAGGCCCCCCCCAGCGCTGGTCACTATGGTGGGAGGAGCCAAGCTGAGGGGTCTGACCACCTGGAGATTGAGAGGGGAGCAGCTTGCTGACAGACTGGAGGAGGTGCTGAGCAGCGAGGAGGAGGAGGCGTTGAGGAGCAAAGAGGAGGAGGTGGTATTGAGGAGAGAGGAGGAGGAGGTAGCTGCTCTGGAGGGCTCCCTGCCAGGGTTCTCACGCTCCTTCAACTCGTCTTCAGATCCATCAGAGTCGCTCTCCAGATTACTGTCAGACTCTGTGAGGGGGGGGGGGGGGGGGGGGGGGGGGAGAGGCACTGCTGATAAATCATCACATCCCAATTAGGATTCATCTCACGCCCAGCCATGCATAAACTGATAATCACAGGCCTCTCAGCTCCAACCCTCCTGAATGACTCCTATCTGAAGACCCAACTAAGCGTTTCAAGTTACAGCCAATCAGAACGGTCTCCCGGTCTTTATGGCCTTTTCGTTAGAGAGGAGCTGACTCACCTGACACACTGTCGTCAGAGTCATCCTCATCATCATCATCTTCATCCTCGTCCCCTAAAGAGTCGTCCGAGTCCTTGCTGCTGAGGATGTCTGGCTCAGGGGCCCTGATTCGCTCCCCCAGGGAGGGGGCCAGGGGGGCGTGGAGGAGGGGCTTCCTGGCCTGGGGGAGGGGCTTCCTGTCGTGGAGAGCCTTGGGGGTCTTGTTCTTCCTGGGTCTGTGTGCCAGACCAGGTGAGGTCAAGGCTGGAGCCACTGCACCTCCTGACACCTCCTTGGTCCCAGTGCTCAGGTTGATGGGCATGGAGAAGTGAGGGCTGGTGGCAGCCAGCAGGGGCCTGCTCAGGGGCCTGGTGCTCTGGCCCCGGGGCCTGGTGATGAGGGCCAGAGGGGCCTCCTGTACCGAGCTGTGGATCACACCGTTAGGAGGCTGCTGCTGCTGGAACAGGTTGGCCAGGAACAGGTTGGAATGACCGGCCGGAAAGGAGGACGTCAGTTTGTGAGCGGTCAGGGTCTCTGGAGACAGCCTGGGGGGAGGTAGGGAGGAGGAGGAGGAAGAGGAGGAGGAGGAAGAGGAGGCAGCCATCTTCCTCTGGTTCTTGAGCGAGTCCTGCTTCCTCAGCGACAGAGGGAAGTGTTCCTGGGAGAGAAGAGGCTAAACGAATCCGGGAGACAGAAAGAAAATGGAAGTAATTATACAAGCTGTCAATCACCTTCATTAATATGGACTGTGAACGGGGGAAGTAACATCCCAGTGCTCTTGTATCGTGTTCAGTCACAGAGACAGTGAACAATACAGTCGCTCTGCGTGAGGTTTATAAAAGTACAAAAAAACCTGGTCAATACCAGCCGCTTTATGATGAAGTGAAAAGCTGCAGAATATTTGCTCATCCTTCTGCTCTGGACAGATGTGCAGACTGAACTGTCACACCTTGACTATCTACAGCCTTGACAAAAGACATCTTGTTATTAAAAGACCGCATGAAAAGGTCTAGCTGTGGACTGACACACACAACCACTGTTCATAATAACAGGAATAATTGAATCCTTTGACTTCTCTTTCTCTCGATAACAACAAGCATCCTAAACCATTAGCCAGTTAATTGCTTGTCAGCTTTAGTGAAGTATTTCCAATAAAGCTAAATGCATTGTCACTTTCAGTCATGTGGCCAACCGCCCAGCATGAAACCATATCAAAGTGCTGATAAGAGCTCTTAGATGTTGCATTTTCTGCTTAGAGAAGAAAAAACGATACCTTTTAAAATGTCTAACAAATAACAGGTGTCGTAATTCTCATCGTTCAACTTCTCATGGGAAAATAGGAGACAAGATCAAATAAATTGGACTCTACGCTGCTGACTAGTCAAAAACTGTCACGTTCCACATTCAGTAAATAAACTGAAACAAAAAACAAACATGCTAAGTGTCATGGTAACATGCTAAAGTCCTGGTAACAGTTTGTGTTCTGAAAGGACTTGAGACCCACCGGCTGTGTTCTGAAACTGTTGATGTGTGACATCATGTCTTCACAGTAGCTCCTGCTGCTCGCTCTGCCGCCCTCTTTACTGCCCCCTCTGCAGCCCCCTCTGCTGCCCCCTCTGCTGCCCTCTCTACTGCCCCCTCTGCTGCGCTCTGACCGGGGTTTGGGGGAGGAAGTACGAGACATGGAGGGCTGGTGTGAGGGGGACAGGGTTGGCGGTTTGGGAGAAGGTGAGAGGGAGGGAGGTTTGGGGGAGGAGCATAAAGAGAGGGGTTTGGGGGAAGAGGAGACTGAGTTGTGTTTGGGTGAGGAGGTGAAGTGCTTGGGTGAGGTGTGTGAGGGCAGACAGGGGCTCTCTCTCTGGGTGTGTGAGGGCAGACAGGGGCTCTCTCTCTGGGTGTGTGAGGGCAGACAGGGGCTCTCTCTCTGGGTGTGTGAGGGCAGAGGGTAGGCTCTGCTGCTGACAGCCAGCCCTGTGGCCTGGATCACGCTAGTGTGCTGCTGCTGTGCCTCCCTGCTCCTGGGGCTCTGGAAGAAGGGCCCCACCGCCGGGGCCACGGCTGAGGGCAGAGGGCCGGCCTGGGAGGACAGACAGCGGGAGAAGGGCCCATCTCTCCGGTGCTTCTTAGACAGGTCGCTCTGGCTGTCTGGGGGCTTCTCAGGGTGAGCATCCTTCTTCCTGTCAGATGTGCCCCGGGTCACTTCCTGGAGAGGAGGCAGAGGGGGTGAGGGTGGGGGAGCAGAGAGGAGGGGGCAGGAGAAGAGGGGGGATGTCACATCAGTTGTGGTGGTGAGGAGATGGACCAGTCACCCCCAGGATGCTACACACCCACATTGCTGCCCTTGACATTTAACACAGATTAACATTCAACAGCATCAAGCCACAAGCTGCTCTTTACCACTAATAAGGGAAACCTAACCAGTGCTATTTGTTAAAGTAACATGTTTGACTTTCGTAAATACTAGTAAGATGCATCTTTGTGATTCCAGATACACCATTCTATAGGCCAGATGCGTACACACAAAGATATATATAGAGAGAGAGACAGAGAAGAAGAGAGGGAGAGAGACATACAGATAGAGAAGAGAGGGAGAGAGACATACAGACAGAGAAGAAGACAGAGAGAGAGACAGACAGAGAGGGAGTGTGTGTGTTCTGAATCCCTAGAAGGCAACAACACACACCTTCATCTTGAAGCAGTCATCCTTCTCAGAGTCTGAGTCGCCGCTGTCGATGCTCTGGTCATCATCCTCATCCTCATCCTCGTCTAGATCATCCGAGTCACTGCTCAGGTCGTCACAGGACGAAACGGAGGATCCTGATTCGCTGCCGCTTACACTGGACGTCTCCAAAGTTTTCTTGTGTTTCTAGGAGGAGAACAGAGATGAGACATGAGCAGGTCCTCAGGTATGTCAGACTGTCTGTCCCCTCTCAGTGTCCTGCAAGATCTGAGGAGATCTGTGGAGATCTGAGGAGATCTGTGGAGAACTGAGGAGATCTGTGGAGATCTGAGGAGATCTGAGGAGATCTGAGGAGATCTGTGGAGATCTGAGGAGATCTGAGGAGATCTGTGGAGAACTGAGGAGATCTGTGGAGATCTGAGGAGATCTGAGGAGATCTGTGGAGATCTGAGGAGATCTGAGGAGATCTGTGGAGAACTGAGGAGATCTGAGGAGATCTGAGGAGATCTGTGGAGAACTGAGGAGATCTGTGGAGATCTGAGGAGATCTGTGGAGATCTGAGGAGATCTGAGGAGATCTGTGGAGAACTGAGGAGATCTGTGGAGATCTGAGGAGATCTGTGGAGACCTGTGGAGATCTGTGGAGACCTGTGGAGATCTGTGGAGATCTGTGGAGATCTGAGGAGATCTGAGGAGATCTGAGGAGATCTGAGGAGATCTGAGGAGATCTGTGGAGATCTGTGGAGATCTGTGGAGATCTGAGGAGATCTGAGGAGATCTGAGGAGATCTGTGGAGACCTGTGGAGATCTGAGGAGATCTGAGGAGATCTGTGGAGATCTGTGGAGATCTGTGGACAGAGGCTAAGATGTCACACTGACCTTGTCTTTAGTTTTGGGAGCGCTGGTGTCCTGAGGTGGGCCTGGTTCTGCCTGACTGGAGGAGGCTCTGCCATTGGTCCTGCTGCTCTCAGAAGCTGCCTTGGCTGAGAACAAACTGTGGTTCCCAGAGGAGCTTCCTGGAACCACACCCCCGTTCACCGCCCCATTCAGCCCTGAGAACATGGGAACACAGAACCACAGAACCACAGTCAGCTGGAGGAGGAAAGTTGCTTCCAAATGTACACAGGACAAAGACACAGTCCAGGAAATGAGGAGTGCTCAGAATGACTCAAGCTCTTAATGGGGGAATCTCATTATGTTGTGGTTAATGTATTCACTGTGTTACAGCCCACACCTGCTTACAAACTGATTTATGCATTTACATGTCTTTCCACAGCCTCTGGGGTCAATTAAACATATTAGATATTGTACTAGTGCCTGAGACGATGTAACTCTATTTGATGGAAATGCCTGCATGCTGCTTTGAATGAGGTGCAGAAAACCAACATGATGAGGGAGGGAGGGAGGGATGGAAAGGGGAGGAATGGAGGGAGGGAGGGAAAGGGGAGGGAGGAAGGAAGAGAAGGAAAAAAGGAAGGAGGGAGGGGGGGGGAAGGAGGAAGGGTACCTTTGGCTGTGGCACGGCTGTTCTTGCTGGGGGTCCGAGACTGGTAGAGGCTGGAAGCGTGAGTGGGGAGGGGGGGCGCAAACAAGGGGGGCAGTCCTAGCAGGGCGGAGAAGAAGGGTCCACGGCTGTGAGCGTCTGCAGAACGCCACCAGTCTGGGTGACAAGAGTGAGACACAAAAGGAAAACCATCAAATACAAGCATCAAGTTCCAGCCTCCTAACCCCGCCTCCTAACACCGCCTCCTAACCCCGCCTCCTAACCCCGCCTCCTAACCCCGCCTCATAACCCCGCCTCCTAACACCGCCTCCTAACACCGCCTCCTAACACCGCCTCCCAACACCGCCTCCTAACCCCGCCTCCTAACCCCGCCTCCTAACACCGCCTCCTAACCCCGCCTCCTAACCCCGCCTCCTAACACCGCCTCCTAACCCCGTCTCCTAACCCCGCCTCCTAACCCCGCATCCTAACCCCGCCTCCTAACACCGCCTCCTAACACCGCCTCCTAACACTGCCTCCTAACACCGCCTCCTAAACCCGCCTCCTAACACCGCCTCCTAACCCCGCCTCCTAACCCCGCCTCCTAACCCCGCCTCCTAACACCGCCTCCTAACACCGCCTCCTAACACCGCCTCCCAACACCGCCTCCTAACCCCGCCTCCTAACACCGCCTCCTAACCCCGCCTCCTAACCCCGCCTCCTAACACCGCCTCCTAACCCCGCCTCCTAACCCCGCCTCCTAACACCGCCTCCTAACCCCGCCTCCTAACACCGCCTCCTAACACCGCCTCCTAACCCCGCCTCCTAACCCCGCCTCCTAACACCGCCTCCTAACCCCGCCTCCTAACACCGCCTCCTAACACCGCCTCCTAACCCCGCCTCCTAACACCGCCTCCTAACACCGCCTCCTAACCCCGCCTCCTAACACCACCTCCTAACACCGCCTCCTAACTCCGCCTCCTAACACCGCCTCCTAACACCGCCTCCTAACACCGCCTCCTAACACCGCCTCCTAACACCGCCTCCTAACACCGCCTCCTAACACCGCCTCCTAACACCACCTCCTAACACCACCTCCTAACACCACCTCCTAACACTGCCTCCTAACCCGTTTCTCAGTCGTACGTTAGTTTGTTGTTCTGATGACTATAAACAGCAACACAGGTTTGACTGGTTCCCCCTCATGGCAGCCAGGGACTGTTTACTGTCACAACACACAGCTCTGCATTAATGTCAGACCGTCCAATCTGGCTTTGTGTTGGAGGGTCAAGGTGGAGGCTGCCATCTATAAACGTCACTGTTGGGATGTTCCAGCAGAGCTGATGGACGGGACCATAAAGGTGATACATGCTTCAAGAGAGCTTCTGATGGCCTTACAGGGAGACTGAACTGATTGGATACCAGCCAGACTGTTAGACCAGCCAACACCTGCAAACCACTGAGACCAGGCCGGTCTGTATCTAGACCCTGGTACTAACAGACTGGTCTGTATCTAGACCCTGGTACTAACAGACTGGTCTGTATCTAGACCCTGGTACTAACAGACTGGTCTGTATCTAGACCCTGGTACTAACAGACTGGTCTGTATCTTGAACCCTGGTACTAACAGACCGGTCTGTATCTAGACCCTGGTACTAACAGACTGGTCTGTATCTAGACCCTGGTACTAACAGACCGGTCTGTATCTAGACCCTGGTACTAACAGACTGGTCTGTATCTAGACCCTGGTACTAACAGACCGGTCTGTATCTAGACCCTGGTACTAACAGACTGGTCTGTATCTAGACCCTGGTACTAACAGACTGGTCTGTATCTAGACCCTGGTACTAACAGACCGGTCTGTATCTAGACCCTGGTACTAACAGACCGGTCTAGGACCATGGAACTAAGTAAATGAAGCCTTATGAGGCAGCTCTCCAGGGAGGCGGGTCCTTGTACCTGGGAAGGCCCCCAGCTGGGAGTGAGCGGCCAGGGCTGCAGACATCCCCAGGCTGCCCAGGCCTCCGAACTCCGGCCGCCCCGAGGCCGTGGTGTAGAGGCCGAACGCCGGGTGGTTGAAGGGGAAGGCACTGGAGACAGCAGCCATGTTGAAATGCTGCTCCCCCATGAAGAGTTGCCCTGGTGACAACAAAGATGGCTAATTGAAAACACACAGACAGCTTAACCAGAGGATACATAAACCATGTAGCTAAAATACCACAGTTCAATAATTCATCTTGTATGATCGTTAATGTTTAATACTGTGGTAAAATGTCCTGGTGGATCAGTTTAGCACTGCTGGCTGGTTGGAGCTGTGGGCTTCATCACTAGAGATGTTCTGAAGTGGAAAGTATAGAGATTCTGCTTGATCTACTCAAACATGCTTCAGCAAATAGGCATCATAGCTGTGAGAGTCTGGGAATTCAAATAGAGAGATCATCATGCATGTTTCAGCATCTGGCTGGCTTGTACATGTCTGCACAGCAGGAGAGGCTGTAGAGGCTGAGGTCGGTAGAGGCTGAGGTTGGTAGAGGCTGAGGTCTGTATGGCTGTGAGGCCAGAGGGACCAGGGGTTACTGTACAGACACCAAGCTCAAGGAGATTGGCAAATACACTCATGCCATGTTCATTTCCTGTGTGGAAACTTCCTGTGTCCTCAACGCATCTGAGCACAGCTCTGTACGCTGTAGTGCAGGATAGCACTCTGGTCTAGGAATAACAGGACTAGGCTAGACTAACAGGACTGTACTAGACTGACAGGACTGTACTAGACTGACAGGACTGTAATAGACTGACAGGACTGTACTAGAGGGAAAGGACACAAGACCAGGGTGGGGGTTGCGTAACGTGTTCTAATACAGCACCCACCCCTCCCTCCCTCCCTCCCCCACCTTGCTGTATTTGTCTCTATTTCTGTATTGTCCTTCAATCTCTACGTGTGTGTTTAGGGTGTGACATGGGGGGGGGTGTCTGTACCCTGCTCTGTGAAGCCAGTGGGGGGAGGGGCGGGGGCTGTGTGTCTCACACACGAGAGTAGGTTAACAGTGTCCAGAGATGAATCATCACTAACATGACTAACATTATTCAGTCACTGCAGGACACCGAAACACAACCGAACATTTGCTTTAGCTGTGTGATAGAAACCCATTCCAAACTGTAGGATGTGGTCATGTGGATCCTGTTAGAGCATCCCCTCCTCTTATCCCCTCGTACACAGAAGAGTTGCTGCTCATCCAATCTCAATCACAACGAGCTGAACATTCATAAATCCTCAGGGAGCTGCTGCAGTCAATAAAAAAAAAAAATGGATTTCTAAAAGCGTTTCCTTTGGCACATGGTTCTGGCATAGTGTGAGAATCTGCAGGTTTGTGCAGCTCTTAACCTTGTATCTTGTATAATACGTTCTGAGGGGATTTGCAAACATCCCACATCCCTGTCAATTAGAATCCATCAACATATATTTTTTAATTGCTTCCGTGACCTCATCGCAAAAAAGGAAGGTTATTACTGAACGGATAAATGCTAGATTTTTTTTTTATCATTCATGTCACTCACACATAAAAAGATTGTGTGTTGGGATTTAAATCAGGCCAATCTTCCCTGCTTCTCCATCCATCAGGAATGGATAGAAGTCAAATCAAAAAAGCTCTCATCAAATTCCAACTCAGCTGCTATCAATTCCATTATTAAATCCACCGAACAATCTGAGAAGTGGAACAATAGCCGAGAAAAAGTCCCAAATTAATATTGTAAGTGTGGTTAGTAAGCTTCAGAGTTTTTGGAAGCTTGACTGTAATTCAATCAGTCCAGATGGGGAGTTTGCAGTCATATCTGTCCTCAGCTGTACACATGAGGGTTCGAGTCACTAAAGCACAACTCAATTCTCTTTAGTCTCTTTGAAGCAATGTGACTTCTGAGGTTGCCACTGTGCTGCCGCCATTTAATACAGTGCTGCTCCAAAGTAGCTTATCGAAGAAAGATCTCAGAGCATGTTTGGTGTAATGGGGAAGGAAAATGTATAATGTATGAGGAACGATCTCTAATGGGTTCTTTATTGTAACAGCAGGAGGAAAAATAGCCACTATTTATTTGGCATCTCTTATCATGAAAGGAGAAAACAAAAAAGAAAGAGAGAAAAAAAAACACAAATCCCAGTTTAGAAATGTGCATGTGATTATCTGGGTGATCTGACAGCTCCTGCATAGTAACTCTGACCAGGATCCAGAGGACAGCCAGGATGTAGGCTGGTGCCGGCTCTCTGTGATTGGCTGACACCAGGCTGTAGGCTGGTGCCGGCTCTCTGTGATTGGCTGACACCAGGCTGTAGGCTGGTGCCGGCTCTCTGTGATTGGCTGACACCAGGCTGTAGGCTGGTGCCGGCTCTCTGTGATTGGCTGACACCAGGCTGTAGGCTGGTGCCGGCTCTCTGTGATTGGCTGACACTAGGATGTAGGCTGGTGCCCGCTCTCTGTGATTGGCTGACACCAGGATGTAGGCTGGTGCCCGCACGCTGTGATTGGTGTGTGACGCTGTGATCTCTGTGATTGGCTGACACTAGGATGTAGGCTGGTGCCCGCTCTCTGTGATTGGCTGACACCAGGATGTAGGCTGGTGCCCGCACGCTGTGATTGGCTGACACCAGGCTGTAGGCTGGTGACCGCTCTCTGTGATTGGCTGACACCAGGATGTAGGCTGGTGCCCGCACGCTGTGATTGGCTGACACCAGGCTGTAGGCTGGTGCCCGCTCGCTGTGATTCTATCTAGATTTTTAATTGTTGCTGTTCATTAGTACAACAGCCTTTTATTTGTGCCCTAATCTGTCAGAATAGAGTGAGACTGGATAAATAAGGTTGTTTCCTGCCTAATTAACACTAAATAAAGATACAGAGACAGAGAGAGACGGAGACAAAAAAATAGAGAAACAGACAGAGACAGATAGAGACACAAAGACAGAGAGACAGAGAGAGAAACAGAGAGAGAGAACCAAGGAGAAAGATAAACAGAAAGAGACACAGACAGAGACACAGAGAGACAGACAGACAGACAGAGACAGAGAGACAGAGAGAGACACAGAGAGACAGACAGACAGACAGAGACAGAGAGAAAGAGAGAGACACAGAGAGACAGACAGACAGAGACAGAGACACAGAGAGACAGACAGACAGAGACAGAGAGAAAGAGAGAGACACAGAGAGACAGACAGACAGAGACAGAGACACAGAGAGACAGACAGACAGAGACAGAGACACAGAGAGACAGACAGACAGACAGAGACAGAGAGAGACAGAGAGACAGAGAGAGACACAGAGAGACAGACAGACAGAGACAGAGACACAGAGAGACAGACAGACAGAGACAGAGAGACAGAGAGAGACACAGAGAGACAGACAGAGACAGAGAGACAGAGAGAGACACAGAGAGACAGACAGACAGAGACACAGAGAGCGCTTCCAAAATATTTAGAGACAAAATATGAAGAAGTGGATGAAGCACAAAAATAATGAGGGTTTTTGGCTAAATCACATTACTAAAACATGCATAATGTGATGTCATATACTGACAGTACATCAGAAACCCTGATTTAATTTTGCTTTGTTGGTGTGTGTGAGGTCTGTGTGTGCGTCTCTACGTGTGTGTCTGTGTGTGTGTCTGTGTGTGGGTGTGTGTGCATCAGAGGAGCGGGTACATACCACAGGTGGTGAGAGTGGAGGCCAGGCTGGCAGGGCTGGGGGCTGGGCCGCACTTAGAGGAGGGGGTCTGGACTGAGGCTGGGGCCGGGGCAGAGGCTGGGGCAGGGGCCGGGGAGGAGCTGGCTGAGGACACGGTGGGGGAGGCCATGTGCATGGAGGACGAGGCTGTTGACGGGGAGGCTAGCCTCTCTGCAGACTCCATATCTGTCAAACACAATCCAGTCAACACGTTTACACAGGAGGAGGAGGAGGAGGAAAAGGAGGAGGATGAGGAGGAGGTGGAGCAGGAGGAGGAGAGGAGGAGGAGGAGCAGGAGGAAGAGGAGGAGGACGGGGAGGAAGAGGAGGTGGAAGACACCATCTCTGAACTGAGGCCAGAGCTTCACCACGGCAACAAGGGCTCTTCCCAGAAACACTAGAACACCAGCACCTGCAGCTGAAACGCAGGAATTCAACACACACACACACACTTCCATAGGTTTCCACACACGATTCCACACACCCACACAGGGATCAACTGCAGTGTCAGCAGCTGAGAGGGATAGTTGATGGGAGCAGGTGGGTCATTTAAATGTTCCTGGAATCATTAACTTCCTGTCTAACTAGCCCTGCACACGTCACACTCTGGAGGCTAAACACAAACAGCAGCTCCATCCTCCACCACCAACCAGCTAGCTGCATGGACTCTGCTAGGATGACAGAGTATTTAAGACTCCAGATCTCGAAAAGATCCATGACATGTGCAGGGTTACCGTGGTGATCACACAGCACCACTAACACACAGAGACACAGAGACACAACTGGACAGGAACTGAACCGTAAGACTGACAATAAGGAGAAGTGGGACTAACAGATTCTAAACACATTTGATCTTTTCCTCAATGTCTGTCCACTTCTTCATTCAGCTGAGATGTTGCAGAAATGATTTCCTCTTGGGTAATTCCTTTTCTGGAGCAAAAGCAAATGGCTTGTTGTGTGTGTGTGTGTGTGTGTGTGTTACTCAGTGTTGGGGAAGAACAGGTGTTTCCTTTAAACAGTCCCACTAAATGATTACTGCCTGACAGTCTATTTCACTACATCGAAAGCAAAAAGACCATCGCAGTCTAACGCGCAGTGGCAGAGATGATAATTGCTGAAATAATAGAGCATTTTTTCAGCATTTTAAAAAGCCAATCCTGATTTAATGATAAGAGATTAAAATGGGTTTAGCAGCAGAATTAGCTTGATGTTATAGGTAATTAAGCTTAAAGCTCAGTGGTGATTCTCCTGGTGTTACGGAACCACCATGAGAGTCTACATTCATTTGACTGGCTGCGTGTGTGTGTGTGTGTGTGTGTGTGTGTGTGCTGTTGTTATGCAGTGCCCACACAGACACAGACACACACACATTGCCACGCTGCAGTACCCCTTCCAAAGTACAGTGCCCCTGCCACACTACAGTGCCCCTGCCACACTACAGTGCCCCTGCCACACTACAGTGCCCCTGCCACACTACAGTGCCCCTGCCACACTACAGTGCCCCTGCCACACGACAGTGCCCCTGCCACACTACAGTGCCCCTGCCAGACACACACACACACACACAGCCCTGGATTCTTAAAGTAAAACATGAGTGAAACCTGCACATCCAGGAAACAGCAGTGACTGATCAGGAGCAGCTTTACTGGGAAAACCCCACAACATCAGCCCTGTGATGTGAACATTGTGAGCATGTGTGTTAAAGAGGCACTCTAGTGTAGTTTGGAGTGTGTGTAAGTGTGTGTGTGTGTGTGTTTAAGGAAACCTTCTTGTCTTGTTTGCTGTGTGTGTGTGTGTTTAAGCAGACCTTCTAGTGTTATTTGATGTGTGTGTGTGTGTGTGTGTGTGTGTGTGTTTGTGAGTGTGTGTGTGTGTGTGTAAGTGTGTGTGTCCTCTAAAGCACCACCATGATAACAGATGGCTGATGCTAACTGTGATAATCCCACAACACAGTCATCAGCACGGGTCAGCAGGATTCACACTGCGGACACACTGTCATGTGAGCTAATGGAAGGAGGCGGGGCTAGGAGAGAGAGGTGGGGCTAGAAGATAGAGGCGGGGCTGGAAGAAAGAGGCGGGGCTGGAAGAAAGAGGCGGGGCTGGAAAAAAGAGGCAGGGCTGGAAGAAAGAGGCAGGGCTGGAAGAAAGAGGCGGGGCTGGAAAAAAGAGGCAGGGCTGGAAGAAAGAGGCAGGGCTGGAAGAAAGAGGTGGGGCTGGAAGAAAGAGGCGGGGCTGGAAAAAAGAGGCAGGGCTGGAAGAAAGAGGCAGGGCTGGAAGAAAGAGGCGGGGCTGGAAAAAAGAGGCAGGGCTGGAAGAAAGAGGCAGGGCTGGAAGAAAGAGGTGGGGCTGGAAGAAAGAGGCAGGGCTGGAAAAAAGAGGTGGGGCTAGAAGATAGAGGTAGGATTAGGGGGTCAGGTGGCCAAGCGGTTAGGGAATCGGGCTAGTAATCAGAAGGTTATGGGTTCGAATCCCGACCATGACATTATGTCGGCAAGGCACTTCACCCTATTTGCCTCAGGGGGAGTTTCCCTGTACTTGCTGTAAGTCACTCTGGATAAAGTCTGGGCAGGGGGCAGGGGGCAGGAGGCAGGGGGCAGGAGGCAGGGGGCAGAAGGCAGGGTAGCGGGCCGTTAACCCCATCTACTGTTGCTGTGGCTCCACACTGTTTACTGCTGCTCCTCTGAACAGTGGCAGTCCAGATACACACACACAGACACACACACCCCTTCTCGCTCACACATTTAAATTCGCAATACGTACACCCATATTCAGTACACACTGACACATGCTTCACAAACACACTACTGACGGCAACATACACTAAGTGCACAGATACCCTCCACTTGTGTACCTGTGGATGGAGTGTCTGGTCCTGGTTCTAATGGTTGTGTGTGCAGCTTGGTGTGTGAGTCACTCTGTGGAGGTCTGGGGCCTGGGGTGTGGGGCCTGGGGTGTGGGATGTCGGGTCTGGGGTCTGGGGTCTGGGGTCTGGGATGTCGGGTCTAGGGTGTGGGGTCTGGGGTCTGGGATGTCGGATCTGGGGTGTGGGGCCTGGGGTGTGGGATGTCGGGTCTGGGGTGTGGGATGTCGGATCTGGGGTGTGGGGCCTGGGCTCTGGTCCTCAAGTCATTTGACAGTTCACCCTCCCTCCCGGGGGGGCAGAGGCGTCCCTGGGCTGCCCTGGTTGGTGTGATGATGGAGGAGGGCCAGGCTGTCACCAGGCCAGGGGAACAGACATCAAGCTGGCTCTGGTTCACATGGTCACAACCCTCCCAAAGCATGTTCACACAACACACTGGCCTGTCTCCCCCCTCTGGCCCTCCGAGAGGAGCTCAGCCCCCCCCCCCGAGCCCCCCCCCCAGCCCCCACCCCCAGCCCCCACATGCTGTGGCAGATGGCTGCTCAGTGCAGCCTCACACAGGCAGGGTCCCTCAGCTTCACCCTGAGTCTCCTCCACAGGGGGGGTCCCTGCCTCTCTGGAACACACATCCATTCCTGAATACCACACTCAGCCTGCAGCGCGCACACACACACACACACACACACACACACAAACACACCACACACACACACACAAACACACCACACACTCACACACACCTCTCAGATTAGCCTTCCACAGCCAGGGAGGGTCTAGCAGCAGACAGGCAGGGTAGAGCTGCTCTGACCTAGTAAACAAGGACACACATCTCAACGTCTCTCCCAGCTCTGTTTCTAATACTCAGATCATCCTCCACTCTTCCTGTTCTGAACAACGACCCACAAAACCCAGAAGGCTGGCTCTCTGCCCTCATCATTCCACTGGGATCATACATCTTCCAAGAGGACCTTCACGCCAAAAAAGTAATTTCTGGTCGTATCGACTGCTGAGACAAGTATGGAGCGTGGGCTTGAATGAAGGAGGAGGCGGGGGGACGAGGGGGACGGGGGGGATGAGGGGGACGGGGGGGATGAGGGGGACGGGGGGGATGAGGGGGACGGGTAGTTTGTGAGGCAAATGAACTCTGATGAATGATGTGGAGCTTCAGTATGACAAATGTTTGGAGAAACACATTTGTCCTTCACAGCGCGACTGAGGGAGGCGAGAGGAGAGGAGAGGCAGCGAGCGCCAATCATTTCCATCAGGAAGAGAAGCAGAGGCGGAACGACCAGGCGTGGACACCCGGAAACACACACGCTCTGTCCAGACTGACATCCATCACACACACATCCCCCAGGCTGGAACCTCCCCTGACCCGTCAACAGGAGGCATTAGCCATGAAAGATGGGGCCTTGCTGGTTCCTAATTAGACACAAAGAGAAGTAAAGGAGAGAGGGAGAGACAAGGAGAGAGATGGAAATAGAAAGACAGATCAAAAGAGAGGGGGGGGAGAGGGAGATATGTAGAGAGAGAGGAGGAGAACATTGGAAAGACAGAGGCGGGAAGAGGAAAATATGAATAAGGTAGAGAGAGAGAGAGAGAGAGCGAGAGAGAGAGGGATATAAATGGAGTGGAGGAGTTGGGGAGGTAGAAGAGGAATCCCTGGCCTCTTCATCCCTCCCTCAGTGTAATCCTCTGCTCTGAATGGAGTCTATACTGAGGCTAATGTCTGTCTTCTTCCATGAGTCTGCTGTCATGAACAGTCCTGGCAGCAGAAGCAGCCCTCTATATCTGGAGACCTCCCGCACATCAGACGCTGCTTAGGTGCAGATTCAGTCAGTCCTAATGAGCCTTTCCAGGAAGGACAGAGGAGAGCAGGCAGGCCTGCGCTTGTTACAGATCATCACACTGTGTTATTACTTCACATTACACAAATTCCCATCTAAGGCCTCTTGTTTACTCCTGAATCATTTGAGCGACTCTTCCTCTCCCAGAAGCAGCGTCACAACGATGCCACTGATAAGGAAGAAATGAGGAAATAACTGTGTAAATGAGGCCTGCATCCGTGTCAACATCCTCTCTGGGTCTGATCCCAGGAAGGAAACACAGCCACCTTGCATCACGTCCAATGAAACGACTCTCTGATGCTAACCAGGATCCCCAGACAGTCTGTCACCCCACCTAGACCTGCTCAGACAACTGAGAGCAGACCAGCATGACACACTCTCAACCTGTCTGTGTGTGAGAGGGAGGGAGGGGAAGAGAGAGAGAGACAAAGACAATGAAAGAGTGGCAGAACATTTGGAAAGACAGAAAGAGAAAGAGAAAAAACAGAGGGAAGGAGAGAGAGAGAGCACAGGAGGGAGGGAGGGAGGCGAGGGGAGACCTCCATCAGCGATCTGATTGGAGGTTCTTTCACTCATCATATGCATAATGCAGATGACACGCATGTGAGAGGCAAGACAAGAAAAGAGAGGCAACAATTGCTTTCAGGCTGGAACAATGAGAGTGTGTGAAGCCTGTGGACAGGCAGCCTGGAGCTGATGTCATCTGAGATGAGGGGGAGAAGTCGAACAGGACAGGAAGGCTGCTGTGGAAAACCAGCGGCCATTTGCTTTTACAACCATTCCTTTGGCTAGCTTTTAACATACCTGTATATCCTTAAAAAGAGTTATAATTTAGATATTTAGAAATATAATTTATAATTTACTAAGACAACTACACAAGGTCACTCCCTAAAAAACCATTTTGGGGGGAATGTAAAACTCCAAACCCTTCGATGAAAAATGCTACTTCTAAGGCTGTTTTGATGATAGGAAATATTTCAACACCCTGTAATACAGTCATACAGTCGCAGTACTTCAGACTTCAGCTCACACAGAAAGCTCTGTTTACCTTGTCTGGAATTCACACTTTTCTGCTCTTAAAAAAGAAAACATATTTTCAAGCACCCACCAAGTGTTAATGTGGGTGATGGAAATGCAGCTCTTCCAAGCAAAACATAATTTGCAACTTCAATTATCCACACAAAGAAAGGTGTTAATGGGGGATGATGTATACTAATATGATGGAGGATGGTGTATACTAATATGATGGAGGATGGTGTATACTAATATGATGGAGGATGGTGTATACTAATATGATGGAGGATGGTGTATACTAATATGATGGAGGATGGTGTATACTAATATGATGGAGGATGGTGTATACTAATATGATGGAGGATGGTGTATACTAATATGATGGAGGATGGTGTATACTAATATGATGGAGGATGGTGTATACTAATATGATGGAGGATGGTGTATACTAATATGATGGAGGATGGTGTATACTAATATGATGGAGGATGATGTATACTAATATGATGGAGGATGGTGTATACTAATATGATGGAGGATGGTGTATACTAATATGATGGAGGATGGTGTATACTAATATGATGGGGGATGATGTATACTAATATGATGGAGGATGGTGTATACTAATATGATGGAGGATGGTGTATACTAATATGATGGAGGATGGTGTATACTAATATGATGGAGGATGGTGTATACTAATATGATGGAGGATGGTGTATACTAATATGATGGAGGATGGTGTATACTAATATGATGGAGGATGGTGTATACTAATATGATGGAGGATGGTGTATACTAATATGATGGAGGATGGTGTATATTTGCATGTAAACAGGAGAACCAGCCTGAATATAAATAGAATGCCTGAATCACTTGACAGGAGATGAAGCTACAAATTAAACATGAGACCAAGCTGCCAATGCAAAGGTTATCTGTCATTCTCCACCGCTAAATAAAACCAGTCAGATACCAGAGGGCATCTCTACCTGAGGGCATCTCTACCTGAGGGCATCTCTACCTGAGGGCATCTCTACCAGAGGGCATCTCTACCTGAGGGCATCTCTACCTGAGGGCATCTCTACCTGAGGGCATCTCTACCAGAGGGCATCTCTACCTGAGGGCAGCCCTATCTGAGGGCATCTCTACCCGCTCTCCACTGTGGAAAACCAGACATCATCTATGGGTATTTCTCATTGGGGAAACTATTGGAGAGATTACAGACGTAAAAATACTTCACTATGTTTTCCCTCAGAAAGTTGCACAACCTGTGATAATGGAAACTCCATGAATCCCTCATCAGTCGATGGCCTCACTGTCGTCTAACTCATTTTCAGTGGTAAGATGGCCAGTTTGCTGTCTGCAGTCTATGGTGAAGCCCCAGCTTGCTGCACAGGGTTAACAAAGCTTCTGTCTGTCATGAGGATCCAGCGATGCCCCTCATCTCTCCTGGAAACACAACAGCCAAAGTCCAGGATCCTGAATAACAGCACTGTGCAGTTCACCGGGCTAGTTCACCAGGTTAGCACAACCAGGCTAGTTCACCAGGCTAGCACCACCGCAGGCCTGTGCAAGCTAGCTTCAGACTAGCTCACCAGACTAGCTCACCAGGCTAGTTCACCGGGCTAGCACCACCAGGCTAGTTCACCAGGCTAGTTCACCAGGCTAGTTCACCAGGCTAGTTCACCAGACTAGTTCAACAGGCTAGCTCACCAGGCTAGTTCACCAGGCTAGCACCACCAGGCTAGTTCACCAGGCTAGTTCACCAGGCTAGTTCACCAGGCTAGCTCACCAGGCTAGTTCACCAGGCTAGTTCACCAGGCTAGCTCACCAGGCTAGCTCACCAGGCTAGCTCACCAGGCTAGCACCACCAGGCTAGTTCACTAGGCTAGTTCACCAGGCTAGCTCACCAGGCTAGCTCACCAGGCTAGTTCACCAGGCCAGTTCACCAGGCTAGCTCACTAGGCTAGCACCACCAGCACAGCTACAGCTTCCTCCCTGTGTTCAGTGAAGCACAGCTCCACTTCAGTGACCTTCACGCATCATGTGACCAGCTAAACAACAACATGTCTGCTTGATGTGGAGGGGAGGAGCATCTTCACAGGCTGTGCAGGCTGTGCTGGGGTGCAGGGACACAGGCTGTGCAGGCTGTGCTGGGGTGCAGGGACACAGGCTGTGCAGGCTGTGCTGGGGTGCAGGGACACAGGCTGTGCAGGCTGTGCTGGGGTGCAGGGACACAGGCTGTGCAGGCTGTGCAGGCTGTGCTGGGGTGCAGGGACACAGGCTGTGCAGGCTGTGCTGGGGTGCAGGGACACAGGCTGTGTCTGTCAGGTCCATCTCCCCGCTCAGAGGAAGGCACAGATAAATCACACCACAGGAGCAACGCTGCTCTGCAGCCAGACGGACCAATAAACATCCAGCTCCTCTCTGAAGGAGAGACACACCAGCCGACCATACACCCACCACTGTCACACAGGAGAAGAGGAGGAGGAGGAAGGGACGAGGAGGACGAGGAGGAGGTGGGTAAGGAGAACAAGGAAGGGATCGAGGAGGAGGAGGAAAGGGGAGTAGTAGTTGACGAGGAGGACAGTGGAAGCCACCCCCTACCCCCCCCCAAAAAAAAATAATGCACACCCCAAAAAATCACACTCCATTTAAGCGCTACATTTACCCAAGTTCACTTGAGCGCTGGAGTGTGTAAATCTGGCCTCAGCACCTGCCTTCCACAGGGAGGTTTGCACAGCCTGATATTAGACAAAATAACATCAAGTGGTGCAAAGTGCTTTAGATAGAAATGAGAAGACTCACTCTGAGCTGGATAAACTGTTCTGCCTTTCAAAAAACAGCCGCAGGCTACAATACATCAGGAATTCTCACAAAACAGGAGCACATGAAGTCACTTCCAAGCTACAAATCTGCATCAACACTCTACAGGGAACCTACACTGGCTCTGATGAGGATGGAGGAAACCAGGGAATCAAACATCCACCGACTGAAACCTCTGTCTCACGTTAGAGAGAGGCCCTAGGCCCTCTGGAGCAGCCCCATCACAGAGCAGACCTGGACAGAGAGAGGCCCTAGGCCCTCTGGAGCAGCCCCATCACAGAGCAGACCTGGACAGAGAGAGGCCCTAGGCCCTCTGGAGCAGCCCCATCACAGAGGAGACCTGGACAGAGAGAGGCCCTAGGCCCTCTGGAGCAGCCCCATCACAGAGCAGACCTGGACAGAGAGAGGCCCTAGGCCCTCTGGAGCAGCTCCATCACAGAGCAGACCTGGACAGAGAGAGGCCCTAGGCCCTCTGGAGCAGCTCCATCACAGAGGAGACCTGGACAGAGAGAGGCCCCGGGCCCTCTGGAGCAGCCCCATCACAGAGCAGACCTGGACAGAGAGAGGCCCTAGGCCCTCTGGAGCAGCCCCATCACAGAGCAGACCTGGACAGAGAGAGGCCCTAGGCCCTCTGGAGCAGCTCCATCACAGAGGAGACCTGGACAGAGAGAGGCCCTAGGCCCTCTGGAGCAGCCCCATCACAGAGCAGACCTGGACAGAGAGAGGCCCCGAGGAGAGAGGAGGGGAGGAGGGTCTCGGCAGGCAGCAGAGGAGTTCAGCCACATGGTCTCTGCATCCACACAAAGGAGTCAGTGAAGCTGGTGTCTGGTCCCAGCACACGACCACCCCCTCCCCCTCCCACCGCCTCCCCCTCCCTCCCTACCCCTCCCACCCCCACCCCCTCCCAGCATGCTGTGCTGCAGCACACTGACTGACTGCCATTCAGCAACATCTGTCAGTCAAACAATGGCCCGCCTCCACATGGCTATCAACGCATGCCGAAGAATGCACACACGCACACACACACACATATGCGTCAGTAAGAGGACACAGCATACATACTAAACATGCCATGTATGCCAACACACACACCTAAACACGCACACACACACACAAATGTAGAAAAAAAAAAGATTAAAAGTGGTGATGAGCTGTACAGAGCACCATCCCCCTGTTGACCTGCAGGAGGACAGCGCAGGAGGGCAGCGCAGGAGGGCAGCGGAGGAGGGCAGCGGAGGAGGGCAGCGCAGGAGGGCAGCGGAGGAGGGCAGCGCAGGAGGGCAGCGCAGGAGGGCAGCGCAGGAGGGCAGCGCAGGAGGGCAGCGCAGGAGGGCAGCGGAGGAGGGCAGCGCAGGAGGGCAGCGCAGGAGGGCAGCGCAGGAGGGCAGCGCAGGAGGGCAGCGGAGGAGGGCATGAAGCCCCCCGAGGGAAGCCCCTCCAGGGAGGAGGAGCAGCACGTCCCTCTGGTGGAACCCCAGCTGCTGTCCCTGACCACACTTTAAATACACCATCACCCTCATTAGCATCAACCAGTCAATGCTGTGGACTGACTTCTAATTAACATGAGCACACCTCCCCTAATTAACATGAGCACACCTCCTCTATACAAACCCTGAAAACACAAAGCACCACTACAGCTGTGACCACAACAACACAAAACAAGGAAACTAAATCAGATGGTTTGTAGGGGGGTGAGGTGCTCAGTCCAACAGCTCATCCTGGGTGTTTCTTTATCAGCACAGCCGGTGTTTCCATCACTGTGTGGACAACAAACAAACATGGAGATGGAGAGTCTGTAGCAGTTACACCACAGCACAGCACTGCAGCACAGCACTGCAGCACAGCACTGCAGCACAGCACTGCAGCACAGCACTGCAGCACAGCACTGCAGCACAGCACTGCAGCACAGCACTGCAGCACAGCACTGCAGCACAGCACTGCAGCACAGCACTGCAGCACAGCAGCACAGCACTGCAGCACAGCACTGCACAGCACAGCACTGCATTTCAACCAGGGTGTTGAACAAATGGCATTTCAGTCTGAAAGGTTTGAAGAATCCTTTTTGCATCTGATTCTGGGGGTGTTTTTAATGTGCGCAAAAACAGAGCAATTATCTCTGAGCATATAACCTAGCATAACCTAAACACAGCTCCTTAATGTGGCTAATCTGCATATTAATCAAGAGAAGACGGACTCTGGAGAAATGTCGACATCAACAAGACAGGGAAAAATACCTCGCACAGGAAAAAATGTAATTCCTGCATGAATAGAGAGCTGCCTTAAAGAATACACCGTCGGATATAAAGGGCTTGATTAAAATATGAAAATATGCAAACCATCGCAAAACAACAGTAAAGGTCATTGTCCTTTCAGAAGTGTTGATAAAAGACAAATCTTAACAGAGGTGGAATCCTCTCCTCCACATCATCACTGCAGCCTGGAGGGCTGACATGAACCACAGCAGCTTCACTGCTCTGACTAATGAAGGTAGAATTACAGCAACATCAGGCAGATGAATGGCTGGATGGTGTCTGACTGATATCTCAATACTAAAACTGCACATTGGCTGTTTTAAGAGGGTCCCACTTTAGTTAGTAGTGAAGCCCCTCATCACAGAACCCTCTTATGTCTCCTCCACACCAGGACATGAGCCAAGCTGCTAAACACAAACTAGGTTATGCAAGAAGGGGACTATTAGTTGAGGGGAAAAGGCTTTGATGTTTTTTGTTCATTTCGGGGGAATTCAATTATCCAGTAACATGTGACCTATGATGTTTGTGGGCAAAAGTCACACAATGAAGCTATTTGTATTCAGCTGTGATGAATAAAATGGAGTGTCTCACATTCAACCTCATTTCTACTTTGGATGAGTGCCACTTAAAACCAGAACCAGGGGTAGACCAGGGGTAGAGCAGGGGTAGACCAGGGGTAGACCAGGGGCAGACCAGGGGTAGATCAGGGGTAGATCAGGGGTAGAGCAGGGGTAGACCAGGGGCAGACCAGGGGTAGACCAGGGGCAGACCAGGGGTAGATCAGGGGTAGACCAGGGGCAGACCAGGGGTAGAGCAGGGGTAGACCAGGGGTAGAGCAGGGGTAGATCAGGGGTAGATCCGGGGTAGACCAGGGGTAGAGCAGGGGTAGACCAGGGGTAGACCAGGGGTAGATCAGGGGTAGACCAGGGGTAGATCAGGGGTAGACCAGGGGTAGATCAGGGGTAGAGCAGGGGTAGATCAGGGGTAGAGCAGGGGTAGAGCAGGGGTAGATCAGGGGTAGACCAGGGGTAGATCAGGGGTAGATCAGGGGTAGACCAGGGGTAGATCAGGGGTAGATCAGGGGTAGATCAGGGGTAGAGCAGGGGTAGACCAGGGGCAGACCAGGGGCAGACCAGGGGTAGATCAGGGGTAGATCAGGGGTAGACCAGGGGTAGATCAGGGGTAGAGCAGGGGTAGACCAGGGGTAGATCAGGGGTAGATCAGGGGTAGACCAGGGGCAGACCAGGGGCAGACCAGGGGTAGATCAGGGGTAGATCAGGGGTAGACCAGGGGTAGATCAGGGCTAAGTGGAAAAGACAATCTAGAAGTCATGAACCCATGTGATGAACCCCAGTCTTTCACAGGGATGAAACCACTGGAACTGGATTTCTAACCGCTGCTAATCCTGTTTCCTGTTCTCATCTTCCTCCTCAATTCTAGTAGGAACACGTCTTCCTGTTTGAGGGCCAATCACAGCACAGGCAGGCTGCCAGATGATCTTAATAAGGACACTAGCCATCACAAAGACGTCACAAGGTCTGCCTGAGTTCACATACAGTACAGAGGTGAACACACCCTGTCCTATAGCACAGAGCACACATTTCTACAGCAGGCCTTTCTTAGCATACGAATCGTGACACAATAAGGCAATTAAGAGCTATGATATGACAGAACATCGACTAGCTTTTCTAAATAAACAGTAAAGGGTCATTTGAAGAGACTTCTGAGTCAATCATTAGCTGAACAGAAGTTTCTTATTAAACAGCATGTTTTGAAACAGGAGTGTGTACAGACTCTGGGTGTTAGGAAGGACATCCACAGCTTTCACTAACACACCTCACACCAGCCTCCTGTCACAGGGACCAGGAAGCACTCACACCCTCACACAAGCTGGCCCCTCCTCTCTTATCTGATGCTGGATGGCTTCAGTCTCTGCTGAACAGCCAGAGACTGGCTGAGCCCACCTACAGCCCCCATCTACAGCCCCCGTCTACAGCCCCCATCTACAGCCCCCATCTACAGCCCCCATCTACAGCCCCCATCTACAGCCCCCATCTACAGCCCCCATCTACAGCCCCCACCTGCTCAATCCCCACCTACAGCCCCCACCTACAGCCCCCATCTACAGCCCCCATCTACAGCCCCCACCTGCTCAATCCCCACCTACAGCCCCCATCTACAGCCCCCACCTGCTCAATCCCCACCTACAGCCCCCACCTACAGCCCCCACCTGCTCAATCCCCACCTACAGCCCCCGCCTGCTCAGCCCCCACCTGCAGCCCCCACCTACAGCCCCCACCTGCAGCCCCCACCTGTTCAGCCCCCACCTGCAGCCCCCATCTACAGCCCCCACCTGCTCAATCCCCACCTACAGCCCCCACCTACAGCCCCCACCTACAGCCCCCACCTGCTCAATCCCCACCTACAGCCCCCGCCTGCTCAGCCCCGACCTGCAGCCCCCACCTACAGCCCCCACCTGCAGCCCCCACCTGTTCAGCCCCCACCTGCAGCCCCCACCCTCAGCCCCCACCTGCAGCCCCCACCCTCAGCCGCCACCCTCAGCCCCCACCCTCAGCCCCCACCCTCAGCCCCCACCTGCAGCCCCCACCCTCAGCCCCCACCCTCAGCCCCCACCTGCAGCCCCCACCCTCAGCCCCCACCCTCAGCCCCCACCCTCAGCCCCTGCCTGCTCAGCCATTAAAGGAAAGGTTATCAGACACTGTGGTGTCACGAGCTGCTGTACAACAGCATTGTCAGGTGTACAATGGCTACTGTTGTTCTTCTGTGCTGGTTTAACTGTGCACACAGGTAGAACTCAAATGACATTTTTGAGGGTTATTAAATGAAATAAGCCTGATTGTTTTTCTCCCCCAAAAATGTAATTAAATAGAAAAAAAATAGTACATCTCCCTTCGAGGAGGAAGTAACCGAAGACAGAATATTTGAGGCGTGGGGGGGGGGGGATGTGAGTGGGATTAATTTATTACTGCTCCAAAACACCTGAAACTCATCTGAGATTTAGCACTGAGGGAACGGGAGGTGTGTGAGCGAGCAGGAGGTGTGTGTGTGAGCGAGCGGGAGGTGTGTGTGTGAGCGAGCGGGAGGTGTGTGTGCACCAGGCGCGTGCAGCTGTGGCTTCCACGGCGACAGTACTGAAAGTCACTGGGGATACTCATCAAGCTATTTTTATTTTGATGAATGTGTGAAGAAAATAACTAATTTCCTGTCTGCCTCTGAGCCATCTTCTAAAAGGAAAGCCACTCTCCTCTAAATGAACATTTCCATCAGGCCGCTTTAGTCATTTCTGTGTCTTTGTCTCGGGCAGGTCTAAATGGGGCAGGTGTGACATCACTGACCACTCCACAGCCTGGGCATGCGAACAGAACTGCTGCAGTCCAGCCTGCATCTCAACCCCCTCCTACTGTACATTTACATGTATTCATTCAGCAGACGCTTTTATCCAAAGCGACTTAGAAGAGAGAGCTTTTACAAAGAGCATCAGTCATTGAGCATAGCAACGTGATAGACCCTGAACACAGTGGGGCTTTTAGATTGTGAATCATACATCATGAGAACCAATACGTGCCAAGGCAAGAACTATGTAGAACTACTGTAGTAACTGAAACAGAAGCTGTGGTTATCTGAGCCAGACCAGCTGTGTCCACACAGGGCTGAGATCCAGGACCTGCTCAGAGCTCTGCAGGTGACCCTCTGTCTGGACCCCTGATCCCTGACCTCTGACCTGGACTGGCTTTATCAGGCATGCTGGCCGATCCAGAAGGTGTCCCAGGTCAGGGCTGTGAAGTGATGTGGGAGTCCTGAAGGGCTCTCACACACACACACACACACACTCACACACACACACCTCCCCCCCACACCCACACAAACAAACACACACACACACACACCCACACACACACACACACACACACACACCCCCCCCACACACACAGACACACACACACACACACACACAGACAGACACACACACACCTACACACACACACACCTCCACACACACCCACACACACATGCACACCCCCACACACCCACAGCGCTAATCCTCACCTTGCCAAATACTCTGTCTTGCTAAGGAAAATAGCTAACACTGTTCTATCTTATTATGAACAGCTTATCTAATTATAAATCATTTGCGATGTGCCATGAAATAATATGAGCAATGTTAGTGTCACGTCAGTCCTATCTGGCAGAGCATGTTCATGTTGGCTGGTAAAGGTGCTCTTAACATCTGTGTGTTAGACCTTCAAACTGTCTTTTCTCTGCTGTTGTTGTCATAGCAGGTGCAGGTGAGGAAAGATAGTGTGAAACAGAGGCACACAGCCTCACACACACAGCCTCACACACACAGCCTCACACACACAGCCTCACACACAGCTTCACACACACAGCCTCACACACACAGCCTCACACACACAGCCTCACACACACAGCCTCACACACACAGCCTCACACACACAGCCTCACACACACAGTCACACACACAGCCTCACACACAGCTTCACACACACAGCCTCACACACACAGCCTCACACACACAGCCTCACACACACAGCCTCACACACACAGTCACACACACAGCCTCACACACAGCTTCACACACACAGCCTCACACACACAGCCTCACACACACAGCCTCACACACAGCTTCACACACAGCCTCACACACACAGCTTCACACACACACAGCATCGCATACACACAGCCTCACACACACACAGCATCGCATACACACAGCCTCACACACACACAGCATCGCATACACACAGCCTCACACACACACAGCATCGCATACACACAGCCTCACACACACACAGCATCGCATACACACAGCCACACACACATACAGCATCGCATACACACAGCCACACACACACACTGCACAAGAACACAATAACACAGCACACACTGCAATAAGACCGCAGTCTCTGCTTTCGGACGCTGAGGAATGCCCTGAGCTTTCACACACATTTGGCATTCATATGTGTATGTGTGTGTGTGTGTGTGTATGAATTATATATTTTATGTGTTTATATATCTTTAATATGTACACACTTCTAAATGTATACTATAATATGTCTGTATAAATTAGACCTTAACACCACTCTCCAAATTACACAACATCTGGGCTGAATGACAATTGTTGGAATTGTATTAATTGTTTTCATGCGAGCAGGGAGGCGTAGCTTCTCTTTAACTGAAGGATGCCGTCAAAATCCAAACATTTCCTCCTGAATATTCAGGCCATGTGAATACAATATTCATTCTGCTGCAGGAGAACAGTCGATGCATAACAATGAGAGCGGCTAATGAAATCAACCATCAAGCTGAAAAGCATCCATATTAAAACCAGGGTCTTGGTGTCACTCGCTTTCTTTTTTTTTTATACCTCGTTTGTTCTTTTCCTCATTTCTTCTCTCTGACCTTTCAGTGTATCTCTCCTACCTTGAATCTGATCTCAGTCCACCATCATGATTGCAAACCCTCACTTTATTCTGAGCATGTTTCGTCTCTAACAACGTACGCTACCATTTCTGACTACATTATCATTATTTGCACATATAATAGACTCGTCCACTATACTGTAAATATATGTCATTATAAACTGAAACAGTAAAATGCCACTTTAGGAGTTTGACTATCTACAATACACACAGACTAGCAGCATTAGTGGGATTGGAATTGTGGAACAAATGTGAATTTCAAATAGATGTCTAAGTCAGTCATTAGAGGTAATCCATTAATAATATTAATAACCCATTAATAATATTAATAACCCATTAATAATGTTAATAATCCATTAATAATGTTAATAAACCATTAATAATGTTTTATAAAATCAGGCAGTTTTTATAAAATAAATTATCTTAATATTTAAGCAAAAAACGAATTTGTGGAAGTTACTCTCAAACACCTCCAGCTTAAGGAAAACATGCATGCTCACATTTTTCATTTTCACATGTGTCAAATTCACACATGGATTTAGCTGAGAGCAGAGCAAATAGCAAATCCCTGATCTCGTTCATGTGAGACTCAGGTGTGTTGAGCTGTTTGCTGTCTGTCTTATGAAGGTGACAATATTTTGCATTAGAGCAGAAGTGTGCAGAGACACACAGAGAGTATGAGGCCAGTCTGCAACACAGGACTCTACCTGAAGAAATGGACAGATGGGACGAGACGAGGAGAAGACGAGGAGAAGACGAGGAGAAGACGAGGAGAAGACGAGGAGAAGACGAGGAGAAGACGAGGAGAAGACGAGGAGAAGACAAGGAGAAGACGAGGAGAAGATGAGGAGAAGACAAGGAGAAGACGAGGAGAAGATGAGGAGAAGACAAGGAGAAGACGAGGAGAAGATGAGGAGAAGACAAGGAGAAGATGAGGAGAAGATGAGGAGAAGATGAGGAGAAGATGAGGAGAAGACGAGGAGAAGATGAGGAGAAGACGAGGAGAAGATGAGGAGAAGACGAGGAGAAGACGAGGAGAAGATGAGGAGAAGACGAGGAGAAGATGAGGAGAAGAAGAGGAGAAGATGAGGAGAAGATGAGGAGAAGATGAGGAGAAGATGAGGAGAAGATGAGGAGAAGACGAGGAGACCATCCAATAAAAACTGAAAAACAGCCTCATATTTTAAACATGACACCTGTCTTTCTTCTCATCATGTAGTCATGACGACACAAACCATCGCTTCCAATGTCCCCCTGCTAACGTCCCCCTGCTAACGTCCCCCTGCTAACGTCCCCCTGCTAACGCCCCCCTGCTAACGCCCCCCTGCTAACGCCCCCCTGCTAACGTCCCCCTGCTAACGTCCAACCTGCTAACGTCCCCCTGCTAACGTCCTCCTGCTAACGTCCCCCTGCTAACGTCCTCCTGCTAACGTCCTCCTGCTAACGTCCCCCTGCTAACGTCCCCCTGCTAACGCCACCCTGCTAACGCCCCCTTGCTAAAGCCCACCTGCTAACGTCCCCCTGCTAACGTCCCCCTGCTAACGTCCTCCTGCTAACGTCCCCCTGCTAACGTCCCCCTGCTAACGTCCCCCTGCTAACGCCCCCCTGCTAACGTCCCCCTGCTAACGTCCTCCTGCTAACGTCCCCCTGCTAACGTCCCCCTGCTAACGTCCCCCTGCTAACGTCCCCCTGCTAACGTCCCCCTGCTAACGCCCCCCTGCTAACGTCCCCCTGCTAACGCCCCCCTGCTAACGTCCCCCTGCTAACGTCCCCCTGCTAACGTCCCCCTGCTAACGCCCCCCTGCTAACACCCCCCTGCTAACGTTCCCCTGCTAACGTCCTCCTGCTAACGTCCCTCTGCTAACGTCCTCCTGCTAACACCCCCCTGCTAACGTCCCCCTCAAATCTGACATTTAAATCTTTTTCCACGTCCCTCATAAACAATGACGTTGGGATAATTGATCAAAGAGCGTGAGGGATGTTTATGAACGGAGGAAGGTCAGCGTCCGTCCGCTGAGCTGAGGGGGAGAGCAGAGACGCTCCATCGCTGCCATTTCTCTTCCCTGACAAAGACTCCATCTGCCACCGAGTCACATGCTGCCAGCGAGTCAGAATATCAATGATTTCAAACCATCCTGCAAGTGTGTGTTCACCTTGGAGTCACCTTCAGTCTTCCTGCTGACAACTACACATCTATCTGAAGACACTGCAGACTGCCATGTAATCCAGACTCCATCCAGCCCTCATCCAGCCCTCATCCAGCCTCCATCCAGCCTCCATCCAGACTCCATCCAGCCCTCATCCAGCCCTCATCCAGCCTCCATCCAGCCTCCATCCAGACTCCATCCAGCCCTCATCCAGCCCCTCATCCAGCCCTCATCCAGCCCCTCATCCAGCCCCTCATCCAGTCCCTCATCCAGCCCTCATCCAGCCCCTCATCCAGCCCTCATCCAGTCCCTCATCCAGCCCTCATCCAGCCCTCATCCAGCCTT
>CM059319.1:17759339-17804887 GCA_030340685.1 Protosalanx chinensis
TAAAATGTGCTCTTAAAGGGCTTAAAGAGAGCAGGTCCAGGGTGGAGGAGGAGCCAGGAGGAGCTGGAGAGAGGGGGAGGGGCCAGGAGGTACAAGGAGAGGGAGGGAGGGGCCAGGAGGAGCAAGGAGGGGGGGGGGGGCAGGAGGAGCAAGGAGAGGGGGGGAGGGGGCAGGAGGAGCCAGAGGGGGGGGGGGGGGGGGGGGGCAGGAGGAGCAAGGAGTGTGTGTGTGTGTTGACTGATCTGAGACCAGGACACAGCAGAACTGATCTGAGACCAGGACACAGCAGAACTGATCTGAGACCAGGACACAGCAGAACTGATCTGAGACCAGGACACAGCAGAACTGATCTGAGACCAGGACACAGCAGAACTGATCTGAGACCAGATGCTGACTCATCATGCATGTGTACAATTAGCAAGGATTTTCCTACCACACATTTCCATTACGTATGGCACTGCAGGTTTAATACATGCTTTTGCAGAGCAGAATGATAGTCATTCTGTCTCTGTCTGGCGGGAGGCTGTGGAGAGGTAGGTGGGATTTCCTATCCAACAATGTTTAGGAAAATAATAAAATCTGTATTCATACAACAGAGGGCATATTGAATATTTAATGCAATATACTCCTCGCTTAATCAGCATTCGCTATTCAGCAGCATGCTGGATCTTGTTATCTCATCCTTCCCCAGAAAGACTCACTCTTAGCAGGGTTAGGATTAGCCCTCGCTGCAGACCCCCTATAGAGACAGTGGCCAGGGCACAGTGGAGGAGGGGGAGATGGGAGCTGACTTTACCAACACATGCTTAGTTTGAGAGGAAACAGTCTAACAAACACCAGCTGACGAGTCACCAACAGTTGTCTAAACCACCATGAATGTTACCAGTAGAGACACGACAAAGTCTGTCCTGTACAGTAACTGTCTGTTAACCTGAGGACCAGGTTTAGTCATCAAATGACTAACTGAGGTAATTTAGGGGTCTCATGTGGGGAGAAGGTTAGTGTCTCTCTTCCCCAGGGGGGGTGACTGGTGACCTGCCTACAGAGTTGACCCTCCCAGGCCTCTCTCATGGCCAGCCCTCCTCTGGCAGGACTGAATGCCCGGGGAGGGGCCAGGTTTATGGCCCCAGCAGGGGAGAAAGGGTTGGGATTGATGGATGAGGCCCAACTGAGACAACGGCTGGGAACAAGATTATGTTGGTGCACCATGCTTTCAGCCCCAGCACAGCCCCAGCCCCAGCCCAGTCTATCAGCCCCAACACAGCCTATCAGCCCCAGCACAGCCCATCAGCCCCAGCACAGCCCCAGCCCCAGCACAGTCTATCAGCCCCAGCACAGCCTATCAGCCCCAGCCCAGTCTATCAGCCCCAGTCTATCAGCCCCAGCACAGCCTATCAGCCCCAGCACAGCCCCAGCCCCAGCACAGTCTATCAGCCCCAGCACAGTCTATCAGCCCCAGCACAGCCTATCAGCCCCAGCACAGCCTATCAGCCCCAACACAGTCTATCAGCCCCAGTCCCTCCCTGCATGGTAAATCCTCCTCTGGTGACTCACTGTTGCCTCGTCACCAGTGAGACGATGTGATCCAGGATGGTGACTCATGCTACAGGCCTGGACAGATCTGGGGAACTGCAGCACAGCACACAGGTGTTGCCCTGGCGACAGCAGGACTAGGGGCCCCACTAGAGGCCTGCAGCAGATCTACATCCTCATGAGGCCAGACGGAGGCTTCCTGGGTACATTCCTCATAGACTTCTGAAGAGCAGAGGTGTCGGCCAAGTGGGGGAGGGAGAGAGAGGGAGGGAGGGAGGGAAGAGAGACGGAGAGGGAGGGAAAGAAAGAGAAAGCGAGAGAGAGATAAAGAGGGTGAGAGAGAGAGAGAGGAGGTGAGAGGGGGAGGAGTAACTGAAGATACAGATAAGTGAAACAAAGTCGATGAAAGAGAGTTTGAGACAGAGGGAGAGAAAGAGTGAGAGAGGTAGAGAGACAGTAAGAGAGCTGGGGGGGCCTGGACCTCATACAGGCTGGGGGGGGGTGGACCTCATACAGGCTGGGGGGGTCTGGACCTCATACAGGCTGGGGGGGGTCTGGACCTCATACAGGCTGGGGGGGTCTGGACCTCATACAGGCTGGGGGGGCTGGACCTCATACAGGCTGGGGGGGTCTGGACCTCATACAGGCTGGGGGGGTCTGGACCTCATACAGGCTGGGGGGGTCTGGACCTCATACAGGCTGGGGGGGTCTGGACCTCATACAGGCTGGGGGGGCTGGACCTCATACAGGCTGGGGGGGTCTGGACCTCATACAGGCTTGGGGGGGCTGGACCTCATACAGCCCGGGGGGGGGCTGGACCTCATACAGGCTGGGGGGGGTCTGGACCTCATACAGGCTGGGGGGGGGTCTGGACCTCATACAGGCTGGGGGGGGGGGGCTGGACCTCATACAGGCTGGGGGGGGGCTGGACCTCATACAGGCTGGGGGGGTCTGGACCTCATACAGGCTGGGGGGGTCTGGACCTCATACAGGCCGGGGGGGTCTGGACCTCATACAGGAGAGCCACTGGTCAGCACAGCGTCTGAGACAGGGACATCAGTGGACTGGGACACTTCCTTTATGACCTTATATGTTCAACATAGCGACTGCTGTAGGCTGAGAAAGCCACACGTTTCCAGACAGAGCTTCCATGCGAGAGTCTGTGTATTTTCTTTGTGTCTCTCTCGCTCAACAATGAACATTATCTGTCTCCTCAGAACACCAAACACACTATCAACCACCCAGACACAAAACATAAACTAAACTTCACAATGTATGTGAACAGGGAGAAGCTTTGGGTCTTTCTTAGAAACAAAGAATGACTGGCTGTTGTTGACTTCCTGCCTGACTTCCTTTCTGACTTCCTGTCTGACTTCCTGGTTGCAGCTGACTGACCCGCCTCACATACCTGTCTCCTTCCTGTTGCTCTTCCCTCCGTCTCTGTTCTTCTTCAGCACTGATTTGAACATGGTGCCTCCTGGTCCAGATCGCTGTGCCCCCTGCACAAAGCACACACAGCTCCATCACAACACAGGCCAGGACAAAGGCCTAGAACATACTAGAACAGATAATACTAGAACAGTGCAGATTAGGAAAAGTACCCAAGATTCCTTCCCTGGCCCAGAACACGTCCCACCCTAAACTCGTCCATCACCCCTGCCCAGCACAGGCTGGTCAAGACATCAGGAACTTCACATCCCGATGACAACACATCCAGCATTTCATCCTCTCGTCTCCTGACACGTGGCTGGGATTTTTCCCACCGCTCTCCCAGCCCGTCGGGTCACTCAGGAGGGGCGGCGTGGAAAGAATGCCCTAATATTGAGAGAGAACCAACCAGGTCTGCTATCTTCTTAAACTGGAAAACAATCTGTGGGATTCCTGACATTCCACATGTAATTGATGCTACGAGGCAGCTGAACTTGGGTCTTTCCTGCCTCCAGTCACAAACCAGCCTGCCTCTGGAAACAGACCTGCCTCTGGAAACAGGCCTGCCTCTGGAAACAGACCTGCCTCTGGAAACAGACCTGCCTCTGGAAACAGACCTGCCTCTGGAAACAGACCTGCCTCTGGAAACAGGCCTGCCTCTGGAAACAGACCTGCCTCTGGAAACAGACCTGCCTCTGGAAACAGACCTGCCTCTGGAAACAGACCTGCCTCTGGAAACAGACCTGCCTCTGGAAACAGACCTGCCTCTGGAAACAGACCTGCCTCTGGAAACAGACCGGCCTCTGGAAACAGACCTGCCTCTGGAAACAGACCTGCCTCTGGAAACAGACCTGCCTCTGGAAACAGGCCTGCCTCTGGAAACAGACCTGCCTCTGGAAACAGACCTGCCTCTGGAAACAGACCTGCCTCTGGAAACAGACCTGCCTCTGGAAACAGACCTGCCTCTGGAAACAGACCTGCCTCTGGAAACAGACCTGCCTCTGGAAACAGACCTGCCTCTGGAAACAGGCCTGCCTCTGGAAACAGACCTGCCTCTGGAAACAGACCTGCCTTTGGAAACAGACCTGCCTCTGCCTTCTGCTCAGATGTATCTAAGAATCTTGGGCCAGAGGTTCCCTTGAGTAGAGTTTCAGAAGTGTGTGTTTTACTGGATAATAAGCCCATTAAGTCCAGGCTTGTTGTATTTCCAGGTCTCCTTGTCCTCAGCTTCCTCCCCAGCTGTCCTGGCCTGCTGATAGGTCAATATGAGCTGCTGTTTCTGGCGCTCTGCTCCCAATCCTGACACTAACCACTCTCTAGGCCAAATAAGGACGTCTTGGACCAACACACCCATACGCACACACAGGGAGGCGGGGCTATCTGTATAGTGATGGCAGGGAGGCGGGGCTATCTGTATAGTGATGGCAGGGAGGCGGGGCTATCTGTATAGTGATGGCAGGGAGGCGGGGCTATCTGTATAGTGATGGCAGGGAGGCGGTGCTATCTGTATAGTGATGGCAGGGAGGCGGGGCTATCTGTATAGTGATGGCAGGGAGGCGGGGCTATCTGTATAGTGATGGCAGGGAGGCGGGGCTATCTGTATAGTGATGGCAGGGAGGCGGGGCTATCTGTATAGTGATGGCAGGGAGGCGGGGCTATCTGTATAGTGATGGCAGGGAGGCGGGGCTATCTGTTCAAACCTTCAAATCTTCTGGTTACTAACCCGACACCTTAACACAATGCTCCACATGACTCCCTTGACATGATAAAGAATCAGACTAATCCTTATTGATCAGACACTGGTCTAAGTAACATAAACACACTGATCTTTAAAAGATACACTTCTACAGTATATAAACCAGAATACATTGAATGGGTGTTTTTCTAGTGTGGTGAGCAGTTTTATACAAACTTGATAAATGCTTTTACCTGCAGCAGTAGAGGTGTGATTTGAGTCTGTGACTGTTCTTCCACTGAACTGTACACAGGCTGCTAAATCCCACCCAGCAAATAGCTTCCACATGAAAAATCTAAAACACACTCTTTTTCATCCCTGTTGTATTTAAAACTCAGGACTGAACCAGTGAGACAGAACTGTCCCTGTGTCACAGCTCATGACTGCCAACATCTATGGGAACTCATTCTTTATCAACAAAAGACCCCATTTGGGTGACATACTGTAGTTAAGTAAACACAGGCTACATTCTACAGACAGTGAAACAGCAGTTGTACATGTTCCCTGCCCCAGACTCTTCCCAGCCAGGCTGTCTCTCTGGGACAGACCCAGTCAGGAGCTTCCTCAGCATATCACTGCACCAGCAGAAACAACACCATGGCCAGCTAACTCCATTTCCCAAAAGCTGCGTGTGAAAGTGTGCCCTTTGCAGAAGTGTGCTGCCCAAATTCCTCTAAATCCTTTTGCACCGAGCTGCAATTTACAGCAATTGTCGACCCGTGACCCTGCAGCGCCCCAGCCGACACAACAGCAAGATAACAGCAGCAATAGCACAAAGGGAGAGAGGGGGGGCCTGGTCCCTGTGTGGCAGAGGGGGGCCTGGTCCCTGTGTGGCAGAGGGGGGCCTGGTCCCTGTGTGGCAGAGGGGGGCCTGGTCCCTGTGAGCCAGAGGGGGGCCTGGTCCCTGTGTGGCAGAGGGGGGCCTGGTCCCTGTGAGCCAGAGGGGGGCCTGGTCCCTGTGAGTCAGAGGAGGGCCTGGTCCCTGTGTCGTAGAGGGGGGCCTGGTCCCTGTGAGCCAGAGGGGGGCCTGGTCCCTGTGTCGTAGAGGGGGGCCTGGTCCCTGTGAGCTAGAGGGGGGCCTGGTCCCTGTGTCGTAGAGGGGGGCCTGGTCCCTGTGAGCTAGAGGGGGGCCTGGTCCCTGTGTCGTAGAGGGGGGCCTGGTCCCTGTGTGGTAGAGGGGGGCCTGGTCCCTGTGTGGCAGAGGGGGGCCTGGTCCCTGTGTGGCAGAGGGGGGCCTGGTCCCTGTGCTGTTATGATGCTGTTATGAAGCTGTTATGATGCTGTTATGAAGCTGTTATAAAGCTGTTATGAAGCTGTTATGAAGCTGTTATGATGCTGTTATGATGCTGTTATGATGCTGTTATGATGCTGTTATGATGCTGTTATGATGCTTTTATGAAGCTGTTATGAAGCTGTTATGAAGCTGTTATGAAGCTGTTATGAAGCTGTTATAAAGCTGTTATGAAGCTGTTATGATGCTGTTATAAAGCTGTTATGATGCTGTTATGAAGCTGTTATAAAGCTGTTATAAAGCTGTTATAAAGCTGTTATGAAGCTGTTATGAAGCTGTTATGAAGCTGTTATGATGCTGTTATAAAGCTGTTATGATGCTGTTATGAAGCTGTTATAAAGCTGTTATGAAGCTGTTATGAAGCTGTTATGAAGCTGTTATGAAGCTGTTATGAAGCTGTTATGAAGCTGTTATGAAGCTGTTATGAAGCTGTTATGAAGCTGTTATGAAGCTGTTATAAAGCTGTTATGAAGCTGTTATGAAGCTGTTATGAAGCTGTTATGATGCTGTTATAAAGCTGTTATAAAGCTGTTATGAAGCTGTTATAAAGCTGTTATAAAGCTGTTATGAAGCTGTTCCCCAGCTGGCTGCTGCTCAGGTGTCTCCTGCTGAGTGAACAGGCAGGGCAGGTCTGACATCAGATCCTCCACTAAGCATCAAACAAAGGGCTTAGATGACATCACACTCAGTCTGCATAGCAGGACAATAACATAATGAGTGGTTTCAGCTGTACTATAGGGGACATGTTAAAGAGAGGATATAGAAGATGCAGATGTGGGTGTATATATGGACCGAACACACTATAGACTGTAGCAGACTGGACACAGTGTGTGAGGCTGAGTAAAGCTGTTACCTCCAGACCTGCAGCCCACTGGGGGAACTGGTGGATAACTGGGTCACAGACCATGTGAAGGTTGGTCTACTCCCGCTCTTTCCTGTAGGCCTGCTGTACAGTGTGTGTGTGTGTGTGTGTGGGGGGGGGGGGGGGGATTCATTCTCCTCAGAAACAATAAACAAACAGAGGCTGAGTTGAGGAAATGAGCAGAGCCTCCCTGATATACCAGCGGCCCGACAGTCAGATTCTCCAAAGCAGACCGTGAGAATGAGAATCTTCTGGCACAATAATCAAACCCCAAACATGTCACAACTTCCTCCCCATCACAGCCTAGAGAGAACAGCTATAAATCTATGGTTCCCGAGGCAGAAAAGGTCTTAATGTTTTTCAAGATAAGATTAGAACACATTACCAGTTTGATGGCTTCATTTTTAGGCACCCGGGGAGGAGAGTGTGTGTGTGTGTGTTTGTGTGTGTGTGTGTGTGTGTGGGGGGGGGGGGCGTTACCAGTTGCCATGGTGAAAGGTACAGTAGGTACCTGTATATGTACTGTATATGATGCCTGTGCCACAGCTGTTAGCTCTGCCCAGACCAGGTGTGGCCCTCTGCCTCTGCCCAGACCAGGTGTGGCCCTCTGCCCAGACCAGGTGTGGCCCTCTGCCCAGACCAGGTGTGGCCCTCTGCCTCTGCCCAGACCAGGTGTGGCCCTCTGCCCAGACCAGGTGTGGCCCTCTGCCCAGACCAGGTGTGGCCCTCTGCCCAGACCAGGTGTGGCCCTCTGCCCAGACCAGGTGTGGCCCCCTACATCTGCACCCTTAATGAGACAGGAAGCTCTGCAGATGAGCTTTCTGAAGTTAACAGATGTTCTGACATCTGACCTCTAATCAAACCAACATGACACCATCAGACGGAGCAAAGTCACAAAGTCAACATCAAAAAGCCAGGAGATTTAGAAAGGAGAGAGAACAGGAACCTCGGTAAGGAAATCTCTTTTGAGGTCATGAGGTTAAAATCTATTTTCCTCATCCATCAGATTAGTTGAACACATATCAGTCTAACCACAGTCTAACAGCTCATCTCAGTCTCACCACAGAGTCTGATAAGGTCGTCTCTTTAAGCCGCAGTAATGAAGTTGTGGTGTTATCTTAGGAGCCGGGCCCCTTTCCAGGGCCCCTCTATAGCTGACCTTCAGCACCACTGCCAAAGACCCACTGTGGCTGAACAGGCTTTGTGGACATTCAACACTGACCACAGGAGAGAGAAAACACTCTGTTTTCTGCTCTGTGAGTTATCAGTCACAGTGTAAAGGAGTAAGAGAGGCAGAGAGAACCTCGTATTCTGACAGGATTTAAAGATGGACCCTAACCTTAACCCTTAGATCAAGGAACTCTATCACTTCCCTTTACAAAGCTAACCTCTATGTATTGATCTGCTGTTGGACTTCTTAAGTTGTTTCTATCTACCTGGAGCTGTGTCTGTGTCACCACGGTAACAGCTACCTGGTGCAGCTTCAGCTAACAGAGCCCTTCAGCATGTGCCACTCTGAGGAACAGAGTCTCCTTTAAGCCTGGATGAGTTGAAACCCTGAGGGGGTAATCAGGCTGTAACCCAGCCTTCCTACAGCTTCCTCTGTCTTGACAAGAGTTCACACCAACACAGGTAGACAGAAGAATGCAGTGTCACCTTGCACATTGTGAAAAGTGGCATGTGCTTATGGGGCCATGTGCCTGCTGCTCAGGAGGTGTGGAAGAGACGCAGCGCTCTATCAGAGTGTGTGTAGGGGAGACTCAGCGCTCTATCAGTGTGTGTGTAGGGGAGACTCAGCGCTCTATCAGTGTGTGTGTAGGGGAGACTCAGCGCTCTATCAGTGTGTGTGTAGGGGAGACTCAGCGCTCTATCAGTGTGTGTGTAGGGGAGACTCAGCGCTCTATCAGTGTGTGTGTAGGGGAGACTCAGCGCTCTATCAGTGTGTGTGTAGGGGAGACTCAGCGCTCTATCAGTGTGTGTGTAGGGGAGACTCAGCGCTCTATCAGAGTGTGTGTAGGGGAGACTCAGCGCTCTATCAGTGTGTGTGTAGGGGAGACTCAGCGCTCTATCAGTGTGTGTGTAGGGGAGACTCAGCGCTCTATCAGAGTGTGTGTAGGGGAGACTCAGCGCTCTATCAGTGTGTGTGTAGGGGAGACTCAGCGCTCTATCAGTGTGTGTGTAGGGGAGACTCAGCGCTCTATCAGTGTGTGTGTAGGGGAGACTCAGCGCTCTATCAGTGTGTGTGTAGGGGAGACTCAGCGCTCTATCAGTGTGTGTGTAGGGGAGACTCAGCGCTCTATCAGAGTGTGTGTAGGGGAGACTCAGCGCTCTATCAGTGTGTGTGTAGGGGAGACTCAGCGCTCTATCAGAGTGTGTGTAGGGGAGACTCAGCGCTCTATCAGTGTGTGTGTAGGGGAGACTCAGCGCTCTATCAGTGTGTGTGTAGGGGAGACTCAGCGCTCTATCAGTGTGTGTGTAGGGGAGACTCAGCGCTCTATCAGAGTGTGTGTAGGGGAGACTCAGCGCTCTATCAGTGTGTGTGTAGGGGAGACTCAGCGCTCTATCAGTGTGTGTGTAGGGGAGACTCAGCGCTCTATCAGTGTGTGTGTAGGGGAGACTCAGCGCTCTATCAGTGTGTGTGTAGGGGAGACTCAGCGCTCTATCAGTGTGTGTGTAGGGGAGACTCAGCGCTCTATCAGTGTGTGTGTAGGGGAGACTCAGCGCTCTATCAGTGTGTGTGTAGGGGAGACTCAGCGCTCTATCAGAGTGTGTGTAGGGGAGACTCAGCGCTCTATCAGTGTGTGTGTAGGGGAGACTCAGCGCTCTATCAGAGTGTGTGTAGGGGAGACTCAGCGCTCTATCAGTGTGTGTGTAGGGGAGACTCAGCGCTCTATCAGAGTGTGTGTAGGGGAGACTCAGCGCTCTATCAGTGTGTGTGTAGGGGAGACGCAGCGCTCTATCAGTGTGTGTGTAGGGGAGACTCAGCGCTCTATCAGTGTGTGTGTAGGGGAGACTCAGCGCTCTATCAGTGTGTGTGTAGGGGAGACTCAGCGCTCTATCAGAGTGTGTGTAGGGGAGACTCAGCGCTCTATCAGAGTGTGTGTAGGGGAGACTCAGCGCTCTATCAGTGTGTGTGTAGGGGAGACTCAGCGCTCTATCAGTGTGTGTGTAGGGGAGACTCAGCGCTCTATCAGAGTGTGTGTAGGGGAGACTCAGCGCTCTATCAGAGTGTGTGTAGGGGAGACTCAGCGCTCTATCAGAGTGTGTGTAGGGGAGACTCAGCGCTCTATCAGAGTGTGTGTAGGGGAGACTCAGCGCTCTATCAGAGTGTGTGTAGGGGAGACTCAGCGCTCTATCAGAGTGTGTGTAGGGGAGACTCAGCGCTCTATCAGAGTGTGTGTAGGGGAGACAGGATAGTTGATCTGAGGGCCTCAGGCGAGGAGTTGCTCTCTCAGGGCTGCAGGACAGAAGAGGTCTGCTTTGTTCTGTCAGACAGTAAACAATGCAGAGAGCTTTCAGCCGCCCAGCCGCTTCCTCTGAGCGGCACACTCTACTTTCCTCCCAACACATCCTCTGTCTGGCTGCCACCGCTACCACACAGCCCTCTACCCTCCACCACACAGCACTCCACCCTCCACCCCACAGCACTCCACCCCTCCACCCCACAGCCCTCCACCCCACAGCCCTCCACCCCACAGCACTCCACCCTCCACCCCACAGCACTCCACCCCTCCACCCCACAGCCCTCCACCCCACAGCCCTCCACCCCACAGCACTCCACCCCTCCACCCTGCACCCCACAGCCCCACAGCCCTACACCCCTTCATCCTCCACCACACAGGCCTCCACCCTCCACCCCTCCACCCTGCAATCCTCCACCCCACAGCCCTCCACCCCACAGCCCTCCACCCCACAGCCCTCCACCCCACAGCCCTCCACCCCACAGCCCTCCACCCCACAGCACTCCACCCTCCACCCCTCCACCCTGCAATCCTCCACCCCACAGCCCTCCACCCCACAGCCCCACAGCCCTCCACCCCACAGCCCCACACCCCTCCACCCCTCCACCCTCCACCCTCCACTACCACAAGGTTGAACATGCTAGAATCCTCTCAAACTCCCCCAGTTGTCATAGTGACACAGACTTCCCCTGGTGTTTCCTGACACAGCTAAAGTGTTAATCCCTTCAGGATCAGAGAAGTCCAGTATGTTCTCCATTTCTCAAATCTATTCAGAGAAGATTGCTTCCTGTAAACACATTCCACTATCGTGCCTGTAAGGTTCACCCCCATCTCCCCCAACCACAGAAAATATAAAGAACCATGATCCACTCCCTGTTAGAGGGAAGGTGTGGCTGGCTAAGGTGTCAGATTAAACCAGTTTACTTCAGTCTCTTTCATGCTATAACATTAGACATTATAGCCGACAGGTAGGCTAACTTAAGATTGACAGTTGTAATGTTATACCAACACTGCTGATGATTAACTTGTTAGAGCACTTGACTGTTAACAGTTAACTTCTGGTTCACTTTTCTGTTTCCTAAAGAGTCTAAATACTAAAATAATACTAATTTTTTTTTACATAAACGTACACCCAAGTGTCCTAAATCTGAAGTTATTATGAATTCACCAATTATGTAAGTGGTGGACCAAAACAACTTTATGTCCAGAAACGACAATCCTTCTAAACTAGGTTTATTTAAAAATGTTTTAACCCAATATGGCTACATGAGTGTTAAAAGTGACAAAACAGTCAGACACACAGTCACAACAATCCTAATCTGAGCAGGATGTCTTCTACTAGAGCTCCACTCCAATGATAATCTACCTCACCTGGTTCTCAGGGTAGGTTCCCACCTGGGGAAAGTAACTGCATAGTTACACCTGGGGTTGGAGTAAACCTTAGGAACATGTCTATCCAGAGACAAGGCTGAACAGCTCTGTTGTACAACCTGCTTGGGAGGTTTCCCTGAGATGCCCACCTGGAGAGCGGCCCTCTCATAAACTCCAGTCACTTCTGATAAATGATGGGAAAACTGTCAGGCAGGCTCTGTTTTAATGTGGCTCCATGTTTAGCTTCGAGGCAGATTGTCATGAAGTATTCAAGACACAGCGAGGGCCTCTAAACCTTCCCTCCATTCTAAGACATTCCATGTAGCTTAGCTCAACATTAAACAGATGAGTTTAAGAGTCTGTTAGCCCACTGGTGTTAGTGTTTAGCCGAGCCATGAGAATGACTGATAAACCAGGTCACACAGACTCACAGCCGCCTCCGTAGCGCTGGTCTTTCAGCACTTGGGACTCCACAGCACTCCACCTCTGTAACGACTTGACATTCTTAACAGTTTGTGAGTTATGTATATAGAGTTGTCTTTCAAAGACTCCCAGAAGCAAGGAAGAGTTGAGGCATGTTTCAGAGAGCGATCATTACTCAAAGATTTCCAGTCACACCCTCGGCTGTGGAAAACTCACTCAGGCTGACACGAGGTGATACCAGACCTGACACTGCTCATCTCTACTCTCGAAACCTAACTGTCACCTGGGATAGCCTCTGTTAACATCCCAGCATCAGAGCTCCAGGCCTTTAGGATGATCTCTGACTGATAAAGCTGTTTTTAAGAGCTCCGGTCAGCAGTTCATGGAGGGAGAATAACATCCGGGTGATGTCATCAAGAGAGGCCCACACAGCAACAGCATTCTGAGACAAAAACACAGGCTGGAATCATTTCCTGTCTCCCTCCCTCTGCTCTCTCTCTTTCTCTTTCCCTCCCTATCCTTCTTTCTCCCTCCCTATCTCTCTCCCTCCCTCCTTTTTCCTCTTTCTCCCTCCCTACCATCTCTCTCTCTCCCTCCCTCCCTCCCTACCCCTCTCCTCTCTTTCTCCCTCCCTCTCCCTCTCCCTCCCTCCCTCCCTATCCCTCACTCTCGTTCTCTTCCCCTCCCTATCCCTCCCTCCAACCCTATCTCTCTCCCTCCTTCCCTATCCCTCCCTCCCTACCTATCCCTCTCTTTCCCTCCCTATCTCTCTCCCTCCCTCCTTCTCCCTCCTTCCCTATCCCAGTCCCTCCCTCCTTTTCCCTCTTTCTCCCTCCCTCCCTATCCCTCTCTTGATTATTTTACTACACTGATTTATCAGACCACACTGCAAGCTGAGTCTTTCCAATGATTATGCAAACCACCCAACAGTAACGGTATTGGTTAGAAGACTGTAATGTGATTATTCAGGCCATCTAACTTGATATGAGGGTCATGGCCTTCAGCTCACATCAAGTCAGTGGTCTACATGAGCAGATATCTGTCAGAAAGCTTCCTGCTGTTTGATTAAGGTCAAACATTAACAGACCAAGTTTAAAGTCTACATGTTTCTCCATGGACACGCATACCTCCATTCACAAAGTTCCTTTCATAGTATTATTTGAACAGGGGGCCGTCTCTCTGGCCCAGCAGAGTAGATCTGGAGGAGGATGAGGAGCTTCTAGCAGACTAGAGGATCAGGATCAACTGTCTGGACTGAGAGAAGCAGCTGTGTACCTTTAGTAAAGCCCTCCTGGGTCTGAGAGCCAGTCTACATGTGCTCCGCTCAGACATCTCTGAGATAAGACCTCCACAGCCCTCAACACCAGCACACAGCCTAACCCTAACCTCCACAGCCCTCAACACCAGCACACAGCCTAACCCTAACCTCCACAGCCCTCAACACCAGCACACAGCCTAACCCTAACCCTATGATCAGCCTGGTCTCCTGTCAGCCTCTCAGCCAATCCCAGGCAGGCATCAGGGGGAACTGGTTCAAAAGGACCTAACAGGTTAAATCGTTAGTCTACAGGACACAACACAGGCCAGTTCACCAGGTGAGTCTGTCCTGACAGAGCAGTGGACCCTCCTGGCCCCTCGGACAGAGCAGTGGACCCTCCTGGCCCCTCGGACAGAGCAGTGGACCCTCCTGGCCCCTCGGACAGAGCAGTGGACCCTCCTGGCCCCTCTGACAGAGCAGTGGACCCTCCTGGCCCCTCGGACAGAGCAGTGGACCCTCCTGGCCCCTCTGGACGCTCTGAGGTCCCACAGATACGTTAATCAATAACAGCTGTTTCATGGAGAAGCAGTTTAAATACACACGTGCAAGTGGGCGTGCGCACTCTCACACACATTCTCTCTCGCTCACACACACACACTCACACACACATACACACACACACACACATACACGCAAACACACATACGCTCAAACACATATACACACACACACACACACACATACACTCAAACACACATACACTCAAACACATATACACACACACGTTCCAATACACACACACACACACACATACGCTCAAACTGCACTTGATTTCTTGCTTCCAGAGGGTTGGGTATCAGACCTTCAGCCCAATGAGAGAAGTTTAATTTGTATTCTTTTATAAATGAATTATTACCATGTCAGTTCAGATAGCAGAACACCTCGTTGAGCTGAACGTGTTCATTAAAGCATGGAATCATGAAACTTGTTTTTTTGTCAGGACAAAGTCATTGTGGTTTTCAACTGTAGGCTGTTTTCTCAGAGGAGCTAATGAGGCCAGTGTGTATTTGACAGGGTGGTAGTGTGTTGGTCTGTGTGTGTCGGTCTGTGTGTGTTGGTCTGTGTGTGTTGGTCTGTGTGTGTTGGTCTGTGTGTGTTGGTCTGTGTGTGTTTGTCTGTGTGTGTTGGTCTGTGTGTGTTGGTCTGTTGTGTGTTGGTCTTGTGTGTTGGTCTGTGTGTGTTGGTCTGTGTGTGTTGGTCTGTGTGTGTTGGTCTGTGTGTGTTGGTCTGTGTGTGTTGGTCTGTGTGTGTTGGTCTGCTGTGTTGTGTTGGTCTGTTGTGTGTTGGTCTGTTGTGTGTTGGTCTGTTGTGTGTTGGTCTGTAGTGTGTTGGTCTGCTGTGTTGTGTTGGTCTGTGTGTGTTGGTCTGTTGTGTGTTGGTCTGTTGTGTGTTGGTCTGCTGTGTTGTGTTGGTCTGTGTGTGTTGGTCTGTTGTGTTGGTCTGTGTGTGTTGGTCTGTTGTGTTGTGTTGGTCTGCTGTGTTGTGTTGGTCTGCTGTGTTGGTCTGTTGTGTTGGTCTGTGTGTGTTGGTCTGTTGTGTTGTGTTGGTCTGCTGTGTTGTGTTGGTCTGCTGTGTTGGTCTGTTGTGTTGGTCTGTGTGTGTTGGTCTGTTGTGTTGTGTTGGTCTGCTGTGTTGGTCTGTTGTGTTGGTCTGTTGTGTGTTGGTCTGTTGTGTTGTGTTGGTCTGTTGTGTTGTGTTGGTCTGCTGTGTTGGTCTGTTGTGTTGGTCTGTGTGTGTTGGTCTGTTGTGTTGTGTTGGTCTGCTGTGTTGGTCTGTTGTGTTGGTCTGTTGTGTGTTGGTCTGTTGTGTTGTGTTGGTCTGTTGTGTGTTGGTCTGTTGTGTTGTGTTGGTCTGCTGTGTTGGTCTGTTGTGTGCCTCTATATTCTCTGAACCTTTGTCCTTGTTGCTCAGACACACTAACCCATTATGCACGCGTGTAATTCTGTTACATTTTAATTGATCGCCAGGAGGAAAAACAACACAATTAAGAAAGCAGTTCGATACATAAACAGCCTTGAACCCTTGAGAAACTGTTACTAATGCAATTACAATGTAACATTGCCCACAGGAAGGATTTTACATTGGTTAATGAAGGCTAATATCTCCATGTATCATACTGGCTGTTGGCAACTTCAGAAATCAGCACTCCACAGCTGCAATGAAACAATAGCCTTACACTGTTAACAACGTACTTTCGTTTTTGGTGACAAACCCTTCAGTTCCGGCCTGAAAAAAAACTACATTTCCCAAGACTTGAAGACAATGTATGAAGGATCAGTTATGTTTTGTGATTGGACTCAGTTTCAGTGTTGACCCCTGAGGCAACAGATAGGAGGCTGTTTCAGTGTTGACCCCTGAGGTGACAGAGGAGGTCACCAGCTGAGTGATGTGGTTGTGGTTGTCATGACGCGCAGCAAACAACAGTCAGTTTGTTTCAGATGCAAACAGCCAAGAGGATCAAGTATTCCAGCCTCACTTCACCACAGGCCTGTCCAGCCAGTCTAACAGCCATGACACATGAAGATGTCCTGAGTATGATGTCATGTCCAGCCAGTCTAACAGCCATGACACATGAAGATGTCCTGAGTATGATGTCATGTCCAGCCAGTCTAACAGCCATGACACATGAAGATGTCCTGAGTATGATGTCATGTCCAGCCAGTCTAACAGCCATGACACATGAAGATGTCCTGAGTATGATGTCATGTCCTGCTAGTCTAACAGCCATGACACATGAAGATGTCCTGAGTATGATGTCATGTCCAGCCAGTCTAACAGCCATGACACATGAAGATGTCCTGAGTATGATGTCATGTCCAGCCAGTCTAACAGCCATGACACATGAAGATGTCCTGAGTATGATGTCATGTCCAGCCAGTCTAACAGCCATGACACATGAAGATGTCCTGAGTATGATGTCATGTCCAGCCAGTCTAACAGCCATGACACATGAAGATGTCCTGAGTATGATGTCATGTCCAGCCAGTCTAACAGCCATGACACATGAAGATGTCCTGAGTATGATGTCATGTCCAGCCAGTCTAACAGCCATGACACATGAAGATGTCCTGAGTATGATGTCATGTCCAGCCAGTCTAACAGCCATGACACATGAAGATGTCCTGAGTATGATGTCATGTCCAGCTAGTCTAACAGCCATGACACATGAAGATGTCCTGAGTATGATGTCATGTCCAGCCAGTCTAACAGCCATGACACATGAAGATGTCCTGAGTATGATGTCATGTCCAGCCAGTCTAACAGCCATGACACATGAAGATGTCCTGAGTATGATGTCATGTCCAGCCAGTCTAACAGCCATGACACATGAAGATGTCCTGAGTATGATGTCATGTCCAGCTAGTCTAACAGCCATGACACATGAAGATGTCCTGAGTATGATGTCATATCCTGCTAGTCCAGCAGGTCATCCTCCAGAGCAGCAGCATCACAACATGAGGCTGGACTCTGTCCAGTAACTGTCTCACACACACACACACACACACACCATCGCTCTGTCAAGTAACTGTCACACACACACCATCGCTCTGTCAAGTAACTGTCACACACACACCATCTCTCAGTCAAGTAACTGTCACACACACACACACACACACACACCATCGCTCTGTCAAGTAACTGTCACACACACACCATCGCTCTGTCAAGTAACTGTCACACACACACACACACACCATCGCTCTGTCAAGTAACTGTCACACACACACCATCTCTCAGTCAAGTAACTGTCACACACACACACCATCGCTCTGTCAAGTAACTGTCACACACACACCATCTCTCAGTCAAGTAACTGTCACACACACACCATCGCTCTGTCAAGTAACAGTCTCTCTCACACACACACACACACACACACACCATTTCTCAGTCAAGTAACTGTCTATCTCTCTCTCACACACACACACACACTCACTCACACACACACACACACACACACTCACACACTGCCTGTCTGTCCTCCAGAGCAGCAGTGAGCGTCTGGTGCAGCACCTGTTCCTGTCCAACTGGCCAAGAGCCTCATGGGAACCAGCCTGGCTGGACAGCCTGTCAGCACTTCAGTCACCACTGATAAACACCCAGCACACACACACACACACACACACACACCACCCAGCTCACACACACACACACACACACACATCACCCAGCTCACACACACACACACACACCCAGCTCACACACACGCACACCACCCAGCTCACACACACACACACACACACACACACAAACACACACACACATCATCCAGCTCACACACACACACATCACTCAGCTCACACACACACCCAGCTCACACACACACACACACACCCAGCTCACACACACACACACACACATCACCCAGCTCACACACACACACCCAGCTCACACACACACACACACACACACACACCCAGCTCACACACACACACACACACACACATTACTCAGCTCACACACACACACCCAGCTCACACACACACACACACACACACACCCAGCTCACACACACACACACACCCAGCTCACACACACACCCAGCTCACACACACACACACACAGCCAGCTCACACACATCCCTTTAACCTGTGTCAGGACCTGGCAGTGCTGCTGTCTCTGGACTGTATTGTTGTAGTGAAAGGGGATAGAATTAGGACTAAGCTACTCTGTTCTCTGCTCAACTCAATGTGTGTAAGCATGTTATATTGTCTGGACACTATCACAGTGTCTTTCTACTGACCAGAAAAGGCTTCTTCCACCATCATTAAATCCATCCATTTCAACATTAAAACATTATTCTGCAGGCTGCTTCACTGCTGACAGGTAAAGGTAGAGTCACCTACTGGACGAAGTACGAAGGCATACGAGCAGCAGCACAGTTCACACATTCATTCATTCAGTCATTTATCAGACGCTCTTATCCAGAGCGACTTACAGCAAGTACAGGGACATTCACCCCTGAGGCAAGTAGGGTGAAGTGCCTTGCCCAAGGACACAACGTCAGGTAGCCACAGCCGGGAATCGAACACGCAACTTTTCCGATCGCAAGCCCAACACCTTAACCGCTCAGCCACCTGAAGGTGGAGCACCAGGATTACCACTGTTGTGAGGAACCTTTTGATCCAAACATTGTGACATCACAGCCTCTGAAGATGCCTGAGGTCCACACAGGCCCCGTCTACAAGACGGATGCTGGATAAGAACCTTCTGTGAAGGAACCAACCTCATGTGGGCCAACAGAGATTTCTAGACTCCAGCTGGTTTTTGGGTCCTGATTTCAAAACCACCGCAACTTATCTAAAAACACAAGAACTCCAGAATCAAACGGACCACATCTTAAATGGTGAATTATGACATCCTTTTTCCTGTTAGGGGGCAGGAGACAGGGGGCAGGGAGGCAGGGGGGCAGTGGGAAGGAGGCAGAAGGGCAGGAGACAGGGGGCAGGGGGCAGGGAGGCAGGGGGGCAGTGGGAAGGAGGCAGAAGGGCAGAGGGGCAGGAGACAGGGGGCAGGGAGGCAGGAGGCAGGGGGCAGTGGGAAGGAGGCAGAAGGGCAGGAGACAGGGGGCAGGGGGCAGGGAGGCAGGAGGCAGGGGGCAGTGGGAAGGAGGCAGAAGGGCAGGAGACAGGGGGCAGGGGGCAGGGAGGCAGGAGGCAGGGGGCAGGAGGCAGGGAGGCAGGGAGGCAGTGGGAAGGAGGCAGAAGGGCAGAGGGGCAGGAGACAGGGGGCAGGAGGCAGGGAGGCAGGGGGGCAGTGGGAAGGAGGCAGAAGGGCAGGAGACAGGGGGCAGGAGGCAGGGAGGCAGGGGGGCAGTGGGAAGGAGGCAGAAGGGCAGAGGGGCAGGAGACAGGGGGCAGGAGGCAGGGAGGCAGGGAGGCAGTGGGAAGGAGGCAGAAGGGCAGAGGGGCAGGAGGCAGGGAGGCAGTGGGCAGGATACAGGGGGCAGAGGGCAATGGGCAGTAGGGCAGGGGGCCTGGGGGTGGTAGGGCAAAAGGGCAGGAGGCAGGGGGGTAGTAGGGCAGAAGGGCAGGAGGCAGGGGGGTAGTAGGGCAGAAGGGCAGGAGGCAGGAGGCAGGGGGGTAGAAGGGCAGAAGGGCAGGAGGCAGGGGGGTAGTAGGGCAGAAGGGCAGGAGGCAGGGAGGCAGTAGGGCAGAAGGGCAGGAGGCAGGGAGGCAGTAGGGCAGAAGGGCAGAAGGGCAGAAGGCAGGGAGGCAGTAGGGCAGAAGGGCAGAAGGCAGGGAGGCAGTAGGGCAGAAGGGCAGAAGGCAGGGAGGCAGTAGGGCAGAAGGGCAGGGGGCAGGGGACAGGGAGGCATGACACAGGCTGTCACCCACTCCCAATACCTGCTTCATGTAACAAATAGTTGCTATACTTATATTAAGGTGAACTATGGTGTGTTAGAGCAGCATTTCAGTTTAAAGTTACACCCCTGTGAGTGTTTAACATCCAGGATCAAAAGAGGTCAGCCTTGTCATCACAGAAGACTAGATGACGTCATAACACTGAAGTTTGGAGAGCAGGTGACGTCAAACACCGTCAAACAACGCGCGGAGGAAACAAGTTGGAAACGACATCTCGAGATGTCAAGACGATATTGACAAATAAAACTTCATGTTATTAGTCTCACTGCTTAACAAGAGAGAACATCCATGTGAACCAGTGTGCTTGTCTTTATAAAATAATTTCACTTCTTTGCAAACAGTGTAGATGTGGTCATGCCTGACCCGCGCGTGCCCCCACGGACTGTGCGGGCGAGCTCGCGGCTTGTTGCGGACATGGAGACTTAAGTTTTCAGTGCGTCTTTAAACCCACATTAACATGAACAAAGTTAGACAAACATGCTGATCAACAAGCCGGCCTTGAACTTTTAAGTACAGAAGCTCTTACCTGGTAAATGTCATCAATATCCCAGTGGATAAAGTTTCCTTCCAGCTTCTCTGCTCTGAATCCCTGATGGACCAAAGGTAAGAGACGGCGCGCGGGCAGCTCCTCCTCCTCGCAGCATGACGTCATTGAGCACGAGCACTGGAACCCAGGGACTTCCACGCGCAGAGCATACCTCATGTAATGACTTAGTCAGAAGTGTAAAGACACTAATTAACCTCCATATATAAGTATGTTTGACAGAGTAAGCTATCATGACTCTACTGCACCCATGGCTTTTAGTTTTTTATGAAGATAATTCCTTGGAAAGTTCCTGTTTCCATAGAAATCCCGTCAGCCTCACTGCTTTAGACTGGTACATGGCGCCCCCCTGCGGTATAAACAGGTCATGTGTCGCTAGATCTTAATGACTCAGTGAATCATTTTTATTCATTTAGCAGACACTTTTATCCAAAGCGATCAATCAATCAATGTACTTCATATAAATGTTGTGGTACAGGAATTTATATCTATATATTTTTTTATATCAGAACATTTGACTTGTCCTAATAATTTACTCATCTATTGTACTTACTAAGGAAACCATACATTCCTAATGACTGATTGTTTTTGTTTCTACAGACAGGCAGACAGACAGGCAGACAGACAGGTAGACAGACAGGCAGACAGACAGGCAGGCAGACAGACAGGCAGACAGACAGGCAGACAGACGGGCAGACAGACAGACAGACAGGCAGACAGACAGGCAGACAGGCAGACAGACAGGCAGGCAGACAGACGGGCAGACAGACAGGCAGACAGGCAGACAGACGGGCAGACAGTATCATGGTCTGGGAGCATCTTGGCTCAGTAAACATCTTCGGAGTCTCAGTTTTTTGAGTCTGTGTTATTTTGTCTGATAATGTGATGTAAAACACTATGGATGGTTTGAAGTCTGTTTCCATCACTGTGGATCCAGCAGTGAATCCTCTATCCTGCAGAATATGACTCTTTCAGCATTTACTTATCTGTACAAAACCTTTCAAATTATCTGTATATAACCGCTTCTCTTGCACTTCTGATTGGATGCTGAACTGCATTTAATTTGTTTTATATTTATACATGTGTAATGTCCTTGGGCACTTCACCCTACTTGCCTCAGGGAGAATGTCCTTGTACTTGCTGGAAATTGCTTTGGATAAAAAGCATCTGATAAATGAATAAATGTAATGACAAGAGATTTAATCTGATTTATTGAGATTCAAAGTAGTTAATAAGAAGTGTATATATATATATATATATATATACACAGACATACAGGTGTATAAATACACACACCTCACTCCCAACAATTGTATCTAAAGTGTATTCTGTCCAAACAAAGTTGTATAAAAGTAGAAATATATCAAAGTAAAATGTTTGTCTTCACCTAGTGGCCAGTATAAAACATTCACCATGAAAAATACCAGAGACAGAAAAACTACTATCACAGTTCATGTGCTGCAGTTTTATTAAGCAGTTATAAGTGACAATATTGTTTTTTCTTTTCTTTTAAGAAACATTCACAAACATAAGTAATGTCAGAAATCTTCCCTCTCCTTTCTAACGTACACTTACATTTTAACCCCCAATGCCCAGTCCCCTTTGGTCCATTTAAGATTACAGGGTTCATCATACAAACTTGTATAAAAAGGCACGATTACTGCTCGCTGGTAGAGACTAAAACACCTGCAAATATTGACTTTAGAAGTCGCCAGGCCAAAAGACCCAAGCCCTCTGCAGAACGAGACAAAACCTTGAAGTTATCCTTTTCTACATCTCTTCAGATACCAATTCTTCTGACATCGTCTGTCTCATCACGTACGTGTGTGTGTGTGTGTGTGTGTGTGTGTGTGTGTGTAAACCTCCCCGTTGGTCTTCACAGTTGCCCCCCCCTGCTGGGCCCCCCCCAGCCATTCAACACTTGCGAGGTTGCTGGATGCAGAAGCTCCGGGGAAGGTGAGGCTTCTCCACAGAGGGACGCAGCTTACTGTGCCTCACACTGACTGGAGTCTCTGGGAAGTCATGGCCCAACTACACAGAAGAGCAGCATGTTCAGTAGAGCAGCATGTTCAGTAGAGCAGCATGTTCAGTAGAGCAGCATGTTCAGTAGAGCAGCATGTTCAGTAGAGCAGCATGTTCAGTAGAGCAGCATGTTCAGTATACATACACAGCCTTCAATACTGTGACATCACATCCTGCATAGTTTCCTGGCCCAACAATCAAAACACTTCAGTGATTTAGTGACTGAGCCCCTGTTCACCCACCCCCACCCCCCCTCCCAGTGTTGATGTGGGGTGACTGAGCCCCTGTTCACCCACCCCCACCCCCCCTCCCAGTGTTGATGTGGGGTGACTGAGCCCCTGTTCACCCCCCCCCCCTCCCCCCCCCCCCCTCAGTGTGTTGATGTGGAGGACTCACCTTCTCCAGAGTTCCAGCCAGCAGCACACTGACCTGCTGCATCCTGTTAGCTGTGGCTGCAGCCCTGCAACAGCACAACACGCTGACATCAGACACGTCACATGAACACGTCTAAACAAGCTCTCATCATGCCGGCAGTCTCGTTTCTTGCACACAATAGATTTTCAAATCCTGCAATGAACTCGTGGATCCCCTCACAGCACTGGTGTTGAACTCGTACCTCGAGGGCCAAGAGGATGCAGGTTTACACTTCAACCAAGCACGACACCAGCTGATTTGACTGAGCAGAGAAACTGCTTGTGTCATGCTTGTTTGAAGTGAAAGCCTGCACCCTCTTGGCACCACTTTCTCCCAGTGACATACAGAAGGCTGCTAACAGTGAAGGAGGAGGTACCTTGGTTTATCTGGCCTCCTGGCCTCCTTCTCTGGGGTCACATGACTGGTGCCATCCTCCCAGCACTTCTTGGCCACACGTTTACCTCCAGCCTTCACTGAAACACACACACCTTCAGCCTTGACTGAGAAACACACACACACACACACCCTCACCTCCTGCCTACACTGAGACAAACACACCCAAGACTCAAAGTTCCACAAGGAAACCTTTGAGGCACGGATGTGGGAGTACACAAGTTTGTTTTTTATGTCATGTGGGTTTAGTAAAGTTTGGAGTCTACGTCCTGTATCTTTGCAATGCCATCATCTTCCACTCCAGAGATAAATGCACGAAGATTAACACCACTTTCTGCACAGTACATTACGAACCTTTCTGCACAGTACAGTAGTACATTACTAGAACATTATGTGCCGTTGGGGTAACTGCTGCTCCAGCCGGAAGCAGATCAGTCAGGCTAAAACTTGTGATGTTTCTGTCTAGAGAGGAACTAACAGATTCATGTAAAAATAATCAAACTAAACACAGAAGTGTTACTTGAGCAACAATGAAGCCTGTTCTCAATGTTATTCACCATGTTAACAAAAGTTGACTAACAATTGTATTTATGTATACATTGTATATTCTATATTGTTGCCATGTTGTAGAAATCAATAAACCTCAGTCTAGCGGCTCCTCATCTGCACCTCGCTTGTTCAAACCAGAATCTTATTCTGTGGCTCTGATCCAAAGCAGCTTTGATGACCACAGTCTGTATCATGTTCACACAAAGGATCCTGTACTCTGATCACGCCTTCAGCCCCAATACAGACACATGCAACACTTTACTGCATGCATGCATCTCAAACAGCACATATTCATATCTGCAGTAAATGCACGACAACAAGTCACGTTTTATTCTGATCCTAGATCAGTCGTGTCGCACTCCTCGTCATTCCTCTTCGCAACGTGGATTCAAATGTTTGTAACATGCACGAGGGATAAGGTTGTAAACAAGACAATAACAACATGGAATCATACCTCTATATCAATAACTGCTATTTTCACCATTAAACAGTGACAAATAAACAATAAATCTTTTTTGTTGTAGACGATGCGAAGGATTTTCATTTGATCAAAAAGCGTGTTGGGATATTAAAATGTCCAGTTACCTGCTGGAGGATGTCCTGCCTTCAGTAAATGACTCTCCACTCCAGACTTGGATAGTTGCACCATTGTTGAACTGTCTCTGCAAAACAAAACACGAAAAGCAACAACAACGACCACACTTTATACTGCTGCCACACTATGACGTCACTCTGCAGGAGGAAGAGGACTCGCGAGAGTCTGAAAACAAAAACAACCCGCGAGAGTTGAGGATGGAGTGATTTGACTTCTCTTAGAACAAACTTTTCACAGAAAAATGAAATATTTCTGAACTTTCCATAGTACTTATAGATTAGTAAAGATACTCATCCTACAGGGGACAGACCTAGGTGACCATGAGGGAGCACTTAGGGAAGCGGGCTAGAATCAGAAGGTTGCAGGTTTGATTCCCGGCCGGGCAAGATGATGTTGTGTCCTTGGGCAAGGCACTTCACCCTACTTGCATGTATTCATTTAGCAGAAGCTACTTGCCCCCAGGGGAATGTCCCTGTACTTGCTTTAACTCCTTTCATAATCTATAATCATGCTATGTTATGCTATGTACTTGTTTAGTGTACCACAATGTTTTGCTTCATAATCTGACTACCTGCAATGTTTGAGGACTATCATGTTGTTCTGATCAGTAAATTATGCTCATTTGTAAAGATACTCTTTTGGGATAGAAGCGTCTGATAAATGAATAAATGTAAATACCAGCTGTCCTAACAGTTCTGCTCCTGTTCTGTTCAAATGTGATTTCAGCCTGAAGGAAGCATGTGTGCTAACGAGGCGCAACACACACTGACACACTCATAGAGGAAACACACACTGACACACTCATAGAGGAAACACACACTGACACACTCATAGAGGAAACACACACTGACACACTCATAGAGGAAACACACACTGACACACTCATAGAGGAAACACACACTGACACACTCATAGAGGAAACACACACTGACACACTCATAGAGGAAACACACACTGACACACTCAGAGAGGAAACACACACTGACACACTCATAGAGGAAACACACACTGACACACTCATAGAGGAAACACACACTGACACACTCATAGAGGAGTGTGTTCATGTTCAGTCTTATGGGTGTGTTTCACACTTCAGGGTATAGAAGATATATTCAAGACCATAAATGCCATCAACACACAACTCATTTAAAAAACAAAAGTGAACTTTTATTTTTGTGTTTGCGTGATGTTTTCCCATGTCTCTCTCCATCTTCATGTATTTATATATCTATAGAGATCTTTACCATGGTGTAAGGGTTAACCAGCTCAGCATAAATCATGTGACATGTTTCTGTATTTACAATCAAATGAAGGAAATGTACAAGGCTCCATGGCAACAACAACAACACATCAACACTGAGCACAGATACAGTTTGATCCCTCTGTACAACCTAACGTCATTAGATTCACTATTATTATTATTATTATTATTACTACTATTATTTTTACAGACATGAGTTCATGATCCATTTTGGTCAAAGCACATCCACATCCACATCTTCCATCTTCACTCTTTACCTCAGACCTTTCAACACGTGACTCACACCTTCAACATGCTACCACAGCTACATGTTTCAAAAGAACATCACTCTAGATGGAGCTAACCCAGCTGCCCTCAGTCGTGTCCAGAGCTGCCCTCAGTCATGTCCAGAGCTGCCCTCAGTCATGTCCAGAGCTGCCCTCAGTCATGTCCAGAGCTGCCCTCAGTCATGTCCAGAGCTGCCCTCAGTCATGTCCAGAGCTGCCCTCAGTCATGTCCAGAGCTGCCCTCAGTCATGTCTAGAGCTGCCCTCAGTCATGTCCAGAGCTGCCCTCAGTCATGTCTAGAGCTGCCCTCAGTCATGTCCAGAGCTGCCCTCAGTCATGTCCAGAGCTGCCCTCAGTCATGTCTAGAGCTGCCCTCAGTCATGTCCAGAGCTGCCCTCAGTCATGTCCAGAGCTGCCCTCAGTCATGTCCAGAGCTGCCCTCAGTCATGTCTAGAGCTGCCCTCAGTCATGTCCAGAGCTGCCCTCAGTCATGTCTAGAGCTGCCCTCAGTCATGTCCAGAGCTGCCCTCAGTCATTTCCAGAGCTGCCCTCAGTCATGTCCAGAGCTGCCCTCAGTCATGTCTAGAGCTGCCCCTCAGTCATGTCCAGAGCTGCCCTCAGTCATGTCCAGAGCTGCCCTCAGTCATGTCTAGAGCTGCCCTCACAGTCATGTCCAGAGCTGCCCTCAGTCATGTCCAGAGCTGCCCTCAGTCATGTCCAGAGCTGCCCTCAGTCATGTCTAGAGCTGCCCTCAGTCATTTCCAGAGCTGCCCTCAGTCATGTCCAGAGCTGCCCTCACAGTCATGTCCAGAGCTGCCCCTCAGTCATGTCCAGAGCTGCCCTCAGTCATGTCCAGAGCTGCCCTCAGTCATGTCTAGAGCTGCCCCTCAGTCATGTCCAGAGCTGCCCTCAGTCATTTCCAGAGCTGCCCTCAGTCATGTCTAGAGCTGCCCTCAGTCATGTCCAGAGCTGCCCTCAGTCATGTCCAGGGCTTCCTCCTTCAAACACAGCTGACCACATAATTCAATCTTCCCTTTAAAACAACATAAACCCCAACATTCCTTGATTTCCTTCTTTGGCTCACATTCCACTTCTCCCTCTGCTGTTGTGCTTACTTGGATCCCCTTACAGTCATATTCACTTTCAAAACAAACACACAGATCTAAGTTGGTTCTACTGTGGACTCCAAACTCACTCCACAACAGGGAACCTCTTAGAAAGCAGTTCTCCCCCACACAACAATTCATGTCTGTAACCCTTTGAGTGACAGTATGTAAACTACCCCTTGACCTGCCCTGTGGAGAAGGTGGTGGGGTTATCTTCCCTCCCCAGCCCTCTCCTGGAGGGCACCTACACCCAGGAGTCAGGGGAGCCAGGGTACTGCTCCGCCCGGTATGAAGGCCTTCGAGTGCTGGAGTAGAAGTCCACATAGTTAGCGGTGGACTTGAGTGTGTGAGACTGGGGGCTGTAGTTGGAGGTGGGGGGGTAGGTGATGACCTCATCCATATAAGAGTCATCATAGCTGTGTGGAGACTGCAGGTACATCCTGTAGGGGTGGTAGTTCCTCTTGCTCGGCTCCTCTGTGTAGTACACCTGCTGTGGCTGGAAAACACGGATGGAAACATTCATACAGATCCTCCCTTTGGGAATCTTGGCAGAACTCAATTCAAATAAAATACATATTTGGAGAGTGTGCATACACAAATAATAACTTAGCATTTTTAAAACCTAGAAACAAGTTAGGTTTGCTGTGTTTCCCCTCCCTCCGTCCCTCCCTCCTCTCCCCCTTCCTCCCCTCCCCTCTCCTTACCTCTCCCCTCCGTCTCCCTCCATTGCCTCTCCCCCTCCCTCTCCTCTCCTTACCTCTCCCCCTCCCCTATCCCTCCCCCCTCTCCCCCTCCATTCCCTCCCCCCTCTCCCCCTCCCTCTCCCCCCTCCTGTTTGACTGAGTGCACATTATCTAACCCAGACAGGCCCTCCTGTCTGACCCAGCACAAGGCTCGTCCTTGTCCCAGCTGTCACATCCAGTCTGCTGAACACAAAGGCTGATGAGTGCTGAGCCTCGCCCAGTTCTGTCATCCATCCACATGCTGTCTGAATCAGACCTGGCCAGCTGTGTGAGGAGCAGGTGCTGTCAGAAGCCTGGAGCTGCTCACCTGTGGTCTCCTGGCCTCCTCTCTGCTGGGGGAGGAGTAGGATGCTATGTAGTACGGCTTCCCAGACCCTGAAACACAAGGGACTACATGTGAGGGAGGGAGTTGGGCTGGTCATCAGAAGGTACTCGGTTCAAACCCTGACTGTGTCAACAAGACGTTGTGTCCTTTGGGCAAGGCACTTCACCCTACTTGCCTCAGAGGGAATGTCCCTGTACTTGCTGTAAGTCGCTCTGGATAAGAGCTTCTGATAAATGACTAAATGTAAATATAAGTCTGGACATCTGAACGACTCCTGTTTGAAAAGTGCATTCAGCAGCTCCCACTGTGCTGCCTGACATCCCATCACACAGCCTGAGGCTCTGAATGGGGCCTGGTTACACAGGAGGGAGGGACTAGAGGAGTCTGCTGGGCTGCAGCCCCGTGCTGCAGCCTCTCTTTGTTAGTTAAGCCCCTGGGATGAAGGTTTCCTTTAGCTGATTCTTTCCAACCAGCAGAATTCATCTGAACTGATTTTCCACTGGCTTCCCAGCATGAATGGGTTCATAAGAAGACGGGGAAAGTTTCTCTGTGTGTAGACAGACAGACAAGCAGACAGACAGACAGAGAAGCAGACAGGCAGGCAGACAGACAGACAGAGAACCAGACAGGCAGGCAGACAGACAGACAAGCATACAGACAGACAGAGAAGCAGACAGGCAGACAGACAGACAGACAGACAGACAGAGAAGCAGACAGACAGACAAACGGGAAGACAGACAGGATGCTGGGTGACTGATTAACAGCATGAGAAACAGGCAGACAAATAAAGGAAGGGAGACAGGCAGGCAGGGAGACAGGGAGACAGGCAGGCAGGGGGACCAGCAGGTAGGCAGGCAAGCAGAGAGACAGGCAGGCAGGGAGACAGGGAGACAGGCAGACAGGCAGGGGGACCAGCAGGTAGGCAGGCAAGCAGGGAGACAGACAGACAGACAGGCAGGTAGGCAGGGAGACAGGTAGTTGACATATGCTCATATGCTTATATAGCTGTGCAGACAGACAGACTGAGGGCTGAGGTATGGACCTTCTGACACTGGTCTGTCCTCCTCCTCCCCCTGCCCCCCCCCCCTCTCTCCCCCTCCCCTCTCCCCCCTTGAGAACATAATGGCAGCTTTGTGGTTGGTGCCCAGCATGAGAGACTCCTAATGCACACAAACCAGCCTCTAAACCAGCCTCTAAACCAGCCTCTAAACCAGCCTCTAAACCAGCCTCTAAACCAGCCTCTAAACCAGCCTCTAAAGCTTCTTTGGCAGGAGCAGAGAGTGAAGATGGAGGTGTTCCCTGGCTGGTGAGAGAGATCCAGCTCAGAGGGATCCAGCTGACCTCAGATCAGTCTCAGCTAGTCTTCCTGTCTCCCTCCTCTGACTTCCCTTAAATCCTCATCTCATAACTTCCCTTTTCAATAGATAGAAACCTGATCCTCCCTTCAGTGGACAGTGGGCTCACCTGTGTGTTGACCTGTATGTACACCGTTGTCTCCTTGGTAGTTATAAAATTGCATAGTGGGCTGAGTCGTCTGGAAGTGTGAACGCTGCTCCTTAATGCCCAGGATGGCAGGAGATGAGGTGGCACTGCCAGCTGAAGAGAACACACAACACACACCTCAGCTCAATGAGTGGTGTGTGTGGGGTCTGAGGTGTGTGGTGTGTGTGTGGTGTGTGTGTTTGTTGTGTGTGTGTGTGTGTGTGTGTGGTGTGTGTGGTGTGTGTGTGTGTGTGTGGTGTGTGTGTGTGTGTGTGTGGTGTGTGTGTGTGTGTGTGGTGTGTGTGTGTGTGTGGTGTGTGTGGTGTGTGTGTGTGTGTGTTGGGCTCACCAGACTGGTGCACAGGTGACAGGTGTGTGCTGCTGGTGGGCAGCGTGGGCTGAGATTTGAAGCGGTCCCGTTCTAACGTGGATACAGGAGTGAGGAAGTGATTCTGGTTCCATCCATCCTGTGAAGACAGCAGCTGTTAGACTGCAGTGAGAGATCCAGCAGCTGTTAGACTGCAGTGAGAGATCCAGCAGCTGTTAGACTGCAGTGAGAGATCCAGCAGCTGTTAGACTGCAGTGAGAGATCCAGCAGCTGTTAGACTGCAGTGAGAGATCCAGCAGCTGTTAGACTGCAGTGAGAGATCCAGCAGCTGTTAGACTGCAGTGAGAGATCCAGCAGCTGTTAGACTGCAGTGAGAGATCCAGCAGCTGTTAGACTGCAGTGGGAGATCCAGCAGCTGTTAGACTGCAGTGAGAGATCCAGCAGCTGTTAGACTGCAGTGAGAGATCCAGCAGCTGTTAGACTGCAGTGAGAGATCCAGCAGCTGTTAGACTGCAGTGGGAGATCCAGCAGCTGTTAGACTGCAGTGAGAGATCCAGCAGCTGTTAGACTGCAGTGGGAGATCCAGCAGCTGTTAGACTGCAGTGGGAGATCCAGCAGCTGTTAGACTGCAGTGAGAGATCCAGCAGCTGTTAGACTGCAGTGAGAGATCCAGCAGCTGTTAGACTGCAGTGAGAGATCCAGCAGCTGTTAGACTGCAGTGGGAGATCCAGCAGCTGTTAGACTGCAGTGAGAGATCCAGCAGCTGTTAGACTGCAGTGGGAGATCCAGCAGCTGTTAGACTGCAGTGGGAGATCCAGCAGCTGTTAGACTGCAGTGGGAGATCCAGCAGCTGTTAGACTGCAGTGGGAGATCCAGCAGCTGTTAGACTGCAGTGAGAGATCCAGCAGCTGTTAGACTGCAGTGGGAGATCCAGCAGCTGTTAGACTGCAGTGGGAGATCCAGCAGCTGTTAGACTGCAGTGAGAGATCCAGCAGCTGTTAGACTGCAGTGAGAGATCCAGCAGCTGTTAGACTGCAGTGGGAGATCCAGCAGCTGTTAGACTGCAGTGAGAGATCCAGCAGCTGTTAGACTGCAGTGGGAGATCCAGCAGCTGTTAGACTGCAGTGGGAGATCCAGCAGCTGTTAGACTGCAGTGGGAGATCCAGCAGCTGTTAGACTGCAGTGGGAGATCGACACTTCAGAGTGAGGCTGCCTACCTGGGGTCTACTTACCTTCTTATAGATGGTCCGGAGATCTCTGTACTGCCACAGAGTGTTCAACACCTGAGCTGCAGCCTTCACTACCTTCAGAGAGTACCTGACACACACAGACACAGACACACACACACACACAGACAGACACACACAGACAGACAGAGAGACACACACAGCATTGGAGAGCGTATTCATCATTCACATGGTTTCCTTTCAGAAACACAGTGTAGCTGATATCATGGTTCTTACTCAGGGTAGTGTGGGTCAGGTTACATAAACCCAACCACACCCTAACCCTAACCCTAACCTACTGTACCTTTCCCAACCCACACTGTTCAAACCCACCCCTCACCTGCCACACCCCCCCCCCCCCCCCTCACCTGTCTCCCCTGCCCTTGGTGATGTTCACCAGTTTCTCGATGCCTCCAGTATCAGCCAGGGTCTTGGCGTTCTCCATGTTCCTGCTGGTGACCTCGTGCAGCGTGCAGCAGATGGCCGCCACCGTCTCATCGGACAGCAGGGTGGTGCTCCCCCCGGGGAGGCGGTTCACCAGGTCTCTCATCGCATACTTCCCTGGGGGGGGGGGGTGGAGGAGAGATAGAGATAGGGTTAGCACTTGATTTCAGTGAATGATGGACTGACTGGAGGCATTTTGTATTTTGTTTGTTGTACCTGTGAACAATTTAACATTCTCATTCAACAATGACAATAAAGATCTACTGTTAGAGAAAGTATTTTGTCTGTCTCTTCGTAAACTGAGTGACAGTTCAGTTGAGTTCTGGGTTTAATACCTATTTAAGAATCTGCAGATTAGGAGAGAAATGACCAGACCTCTGGCAACAAAATGAAGACAGTACAAGGCTTAGGTCTCAATCATGTCTCTCTCCTGGACGAAGGCAAGAGAGCATTCTTTTATAGGGCACAAGAATGTAAACATAGATAGTGACAGTCAGGCGGTAATTACGTTGCAACAGTCTTCAGAGAAGGTGTGTTCAGTAGAGATTAATATAAGTACACAGGAAATGTAATTTCTTCCACACTCTCCTATTCAGAGATGGAGGGATGAAAAAGGAGAAGAAACCTTAGTTCCTAGTTTCAGACAGGCCAGTTAGAAGAGGAGTCAGATGGCTCAACGGGTTAAGGCGTTGGCCTCATGAATGGAAGGTTGTGAGATCGAGCCCCCGCTGTGACGTTGTGTCCTTGGGCAAGGCACCTCACCCTGCTTGCCTCAGGGAGAATGTCCCTGTACTTACTGTAAGTCGCTTTGGATAAAAGCGTCTGATAAATGAATACATTTAAATGTAAGAGGCTGCAGAGAGCAGAGAGCTGCCGTAAACATGGTCAGATAACAGTTCCTATGCTGCTGGTGTCTGGCTGTCATGTTTCCAGGCATTCCAGTGTGTGTGTGTGTGTTCATACGTTTGAAAAGGTTTTACAGTCTTAAATACCTATGAGCTTTATTCATTCCAATGAAGCTCAGTTATATAAGAGACAAGGAAAAAGAGAGGTAGGGGGAGAGGAAGAGAGAGGAAGAGAGAGAGAAGGATGACTCAAGCGCGATAGATAAAGAGAAAGAGGGAGAGTAAGAGAGAGAGACATAGATGGAGAGAGCCTGAGGGGGGGGAGAGAGAGCAGTTTGGGAGGTGTTATGTAACGTATTAGTTCTACTGTCCATGTTCTCCTGTTGACAGAACAAGGTGTTCTCTCTGACCCAGTGGAACGTCTGTGGATTCAGACTGCAAACTGAGGAATGTGTCCTTTATATTTGATCCTGCCCACTGAACACACAAGTGTGTGTGTAGTGTGTGTGTGTAGCATGTGTGTGTTTAGCGTGTGTGTGTAATATGTGTGTGTACTGTGTGTGTGTAGCGTGTGTGTGTGTAGCGTGTGTGTGTAGCGTGTGTAGCGTGTGTGTGTAGCATGTGTGTGTTTAACGTGTGTGTGTGTAGCGTGTGTGTGTGTAGCGTGTGTGTGTTTAACGTGTGTGTGTATAGCGTGTGTCCCCACCTATAAGCTCCTTGTTCCTGCTGTCCAGGGCCATGTTCCTGAGAGCCGTGGCCACAGAGCACACCACTCTGTCATTATCCATCCTCAGCAGCTCCACCAGGATGGGCAGACCCTTCTCCTTACGCACCGCTGCTCTGATGTAAGCTGCAAACTGCAGACAGGAGGGAGACCAACAGCTTCTATAGCATGTGTGTACACTGCCTGTAACCTCTACAGTGAGAGAGGGACAGAGGGAGAGAGACAGGGAGACACACAGACACAGAGAGAGAGAGACACAGGGAGAGAAGAGACAGGGACGCAGAGAGAGACAGAGACAGAGAAAGACATAGAGACAGAGAGCAGAGAGAGAGAGAGAGAGAGAGAGAGAGAAGATACAGGAAGAGACAGAGAGAGAGAGAGAGAGAGAGAGAGAGAAGATACAGGAAGAGACAGAGAGAGAGAGAGAGAGAGAGAGAGATAGAGAGAGACAGAAAGAGAGAGCAGAGAGAGAGACAGAGAGAGAGACAGAGAGAGAGAGAGAGAGCAGAGAGAGAGAGACAGAGAGAGAGAGAAAGAGAGAGCAGAGAGAGAGAGACAGAGAGAGAGAGAGAGAAGATACAGGAAGAGACAGAGAGAGAGAGAGAGAGCAGAGAGAGAGAGACAGAGAGAGAGAGAGAGAGAGAGAGAAGATACAGGAAGAGACAGAGAGAGAGAGAGAGATAGAGAGAGACAGAAAGAGAGAGCAGAGAGAGAGACAGAGAGAGAGACAGAGAGAGAGACATCTTCTCCCCCAGGCCGCTCCAGGGTCTCCCTACCTTCCAGTTTCCAGCAGACAGGTTCTGCAGGGATCCAGCAGAGCCCTCCAGGGTGGCAGGGTTGGAGCTCTCAGCCAGCAGACCCAGGTAAGGCTTCACCACTGCTGGGTGCCACAACATCTCAGCTCCCTTAGGAGGCTTGGAGAAACCAGGGATGGGCCCCACACCATCCCACTGGAGGCACACACACACACGTTACACAGGTAGGTACACACACACACACATACCATAACCGTATCTTTACCAGAGAGGCTGTGTACACACACACGTTACACAGGTAGGTACACACACACACACACACACACACCTGGTCCTCCTGCACGTCCTTCTTCCTCCTCCTCTTCTTCCGTCCCCAGCAGCTAGAGTCTTCCTCCTTACTGGAGCCGTCGCTCGCTAGCCCCGCCTCCTTCCCCAGAAGCCCCTCCCCCTCCTGCCCCCCCAGCAGGCGGGACGGAGGCAGCTCCAGTTCCAGCCGGTAAGACAGGTTCCTCAGAGTACAGATGCAGTTCTCCACTATCTACAGAGAGAGAGAGAGAGAGAGAGAGAGAGAGAGAGAGACAGAGAGAGAGAGAGAGAGAGAGAGAGAGACAGAGAGAGAGAGAGAGAGAGAGAGAGACAGAGAGAGAGAGAGAGAGAGAGAAGAATGAGAGAACATGTCAGAAAGTTAAACTCAAACCTCTTTTCTGTTTTTATGGTGCCTCCCTCCCTCCCTCCCTCCTCTCTCGCTCCCTTCCCTCTCCCTCCCCTCCCCTCCCTCCCCTCTCCTTACCTCTCCCCCTTCCCTTCCCCCTCCTTCCCTCCCTCCCTCCCTCCCCCCGTGAGTGTGTGCAGGCCCACTGCTGTGTTACATTGTTCGTTAAGTATGGAGGACACAGTCTGATCACAGATTAGAGGCTTCACTTGACTAATGGATTTCATTCCAAGCTGTCTGAAGTTTAAATGCAATTCTCCATTAACTCAGCACTACATGTAACTACAAAACCAATTTAATGATTCTAAAAATACATGAGTCAGTAGGCAGTATGAACTGTAATGACATGCAGCAGACATTGTGCATTAGTGAACTTTTCTGCTGCTTAGTAGAGTTGGGTCTAACTGGATGGATAGGATTCTTACAGACGACATCCATCATGTATTAACATGTTCATTTATGTTGTGTGTGTGTGTGTGTGGTGTGTGTGTGTGTGGTATGTGTGTGTGTGGGTGTGTGTTTGTGTGATGTGGTGTGTGTGGGTGCGTGTGTGTGTGTGGTGTGGGGTGTGTGTGTGTATGGTGTGTGAGGTGTATGTGTGTGTGGTGTGGTGCAGTGTGATGTGTGTGTGTGTATGGTGTTTGTGTGTGTGTGTGGTGTGTGTGTGTGGTGTGTGTGTGTGTATAGACCTTGCTGTCGAAGTCTGAGGTGTTGACGCAGGCTTTGATGACGTAAAGCAGAGAATCTATCAGACCATCACAGGAACGCATCTGTCTCCTGGCCTCCTCCCCAGCTGAGCTCAGGTTCCTGTCACACACACACACACGCACACACACACACGCACACACACACACACACACAGAGCACACACACACAGACACACCATGAAGGTTGTTTAAGGGACAGTGAAACAGGCCCACAGGAGAAGAGCTTCAGAGTCGTTGTCATGTTTAGGAGAGAGAGTAAAGTAGAATCCTGAAGTACTGTTGGGTTAGGGTTAGTTTGGGGGTTATCTTGTTATGACAGATGCTCTTTTGTAAATCTCTCTTTTGGAAGTCACTTTGGATAAAAGCATCTGCTAAATAATGCATGTAAATGTATTCGTCAATGATTTAAAAAAACTCTCTCAAAGACTTTGCCAACCTTTTTTTCAACAAACCTCTCATCCACACAGTGAAAGAAGGAGAGACAGAGCAGGAAGATAGAGAACAGCAGAACTCAGTCGAGTCTCAAGTCCTCAATCATGTGAAAAAAGGTTTGCAGTAGCAGCCAGCCTCCAGCAGGGGGCGTCAGCACCCAGAGCAGAGCAGCGTTACCTCAGACAGCCTGAGGTGTTCCTCAGGACCAGAGATGAGTGGAACTTCAGCTTGTGGTCGTCATCAAACGTAGAGTTACTCCAGCCAGAATGAGGAATTATCACAGTGTTGGTCAGTGTCGTTAAGGCATCCCGAATGATCGTCATCTTCACTGGATCACAAGAGGACAGGTTCCATAGGACCCCTGTGGAGACACACACACACACACAGGTCTTATAAAGAGACAGTGCTGTACAGTTAGCCTAGCCCTCCCAAAGCACTGGGGTGCAGGGCTTTTTATAGCTCAGCAGAAACACACAACGACACACACACACACACACACACACACACAGACACGCATGGACAAACACACACACACACACACGGACACACACATACACACTCTCAACACGGGGCTCTCTGTGAAAGCTGCCCCAGCACCACATCCTCCAGGCTTCCTGAGAGGAAACCATATGGCTGAGAAGACGACGCTGAACACCAGACTAGAGTCCCTTTACCAGCCTGGTGTGACTGTATCTCTGCTGGTGTGACTGTATCTCAGCCTGGTGTGACTGTATCTCAGCCTGGTGTGACTGTATCTCAGCCTGGTGTGACTGTATCTCAGCCTGGTGTGACTGTATCCCTGCTGGTGTGACTGTATCTCAGCCTGGTGTGACTGTATCTCAGTCTGGTGTGACTGTATCTCAGCCTGGTGTGACTGTATCTCAGCCTGGTGTGACTGTATCCCTGCTGGTGTGACTGTATCTCAGCCTGGTGTGACTGTATCTCAGTCTGGTGTGACTGTATCTCAGCCTGGTGTGACTGTATCTCAGCCTGGTGTGACTGTATCCCAGTCTGGTGTGACTGTATCCCTGCTGGTGTGACTGTATCCCGCCTGGTGTGACTGTATCTCAGCCTGGTGTGACTGTATCTCTGCCTGGTGTGACTGTATCCCTGCCTGGTGTGACTGTATCCCTGCTGGTGTGACTGTATCCCTGCCTGGTGTGACTGTATCCCTGCCTGGTGTGACTGTATCCCTGCTGGTGTGACTGTATCCCTGCTGGTGTGACTGTATCCCTGCTGGTGTGACTGTATCCCTACCTGGTGTGACTGTATCCCTGCTGGTGTGACTGTATCCCGCCTGGTGTGACTGTATCTCAGTCTGGTGTGACTGTATCTCAGCCTGGTGTGACTGTATCTCAGTCTGGTGTGACTGTATCCCTGCCTGGTGTGACTGTATCTCAGTCTGGTGTGACTGTATCCCTGCCTGGTGTGATTGTATCTCAGCCTGGTGTGACTGTATCTCAGTCTGGTGTGACTGTATCCCTGCTGGTGTGACTGTATCTCAGCCTGGTGTGACTGTATCTCAGTCTGGTGTGACTGTATCTCAGCCTGGTGTGACTGTATCCCTGCCTGGTGTGACTGTCTCTCAGCCTGGTGTGACTGTATCCCTGCTGCTGTGACTGTATCCCTGCCTGGTGTGACTGTATCTCAGCCTGGTGTGACTGTATCTCAGCCTGGTGTGACTGTATCTCAGTCTGGTGTGACTGTATCTCAGCCTGGTGTGACTGTATCCCTGCTGGTGTGACTGTATCTCTGCCTGGTGTGACTGTATCTCAGCCTGGTGTGACTGTATCTTAGTCTGGTGTGACTGTATCTCAGCCTGGTGTGACTGTATCCCTGCTGGTGTGACTGTATCTCAGCCTGGTGTGACTGTATCTCTGCTGGTGTGACTGTATCCCTGCCTGGTGTGACTGTATCCCTGCTGGTGTGACTGTATCTCAGCCTGGTGTGACTGTATCCCTGCTGGTGTGACTGTATCCCTGCTGGTGTGACTGTATCCCTGCTGGTGTGACTGTATCCCTGCTGGTGTGACTGTATCTCAGCCTGGTGTGACTGTATCCCTGCTGGTGTGACTGTATCCCTGCTGGTGTGACTGTATCCCTGCTGGTGTGACTGTATCCCTGCTGGTGTGACTGTATCTCAGCCTGGTGTGACTGTATCCTAGCCTGGTGTGACTGTATCCCTGCTGGTGTGACTGTATCCTAGCCTGGTGTGACTGTATCTCAGCCTGGTGTGACTGTATCCCTGCTGGTGTGACTGTATCCCTGCTGGTGTGACTGTATCTCTGCTGGTGTGACTGTATCTCTGCCTGGTGTGACTGTATCTCTGCCTGGTGTGACTGTATCTCTGCCTGGTGTGACTGTATCTCTGCTGGTGTGACTGTATCTCTGCCTGGTCTGGTCCTCCTGTAGTCAGTGACGTAGCCCAGGATTAACCAGCATGTAGCGTGTTGCTGTGATTAGCTGGCTGAGCCGTAGCCTCAGCTGAAGACAGCAGGACTCTGCTAACCTTGGAGTCTACTGCAGCTCACACACACACACACACACACACACACTCAGGACTGCAGACTCAGCACATGCTCTATACCTCTTTCTTTCTCTCTCCCTCGTTGACTGGATCATCTCTAAAATGGTGTGTCTTTTCGCATGTGTGTGTATTTGTGTGTGTGTGTGTGTGTTTGTGTGTGTGTGAAAGAATGTGCTAAAGTGTGAGAGTACATGTGGAAAAAGAGGGAGAGGGGAGAGACAGAGGGAGAAAGCGATGAAGAGAGAGTGAGGGAAAGGAGAGAGTGGAGGGGGGAGAGAGGGAAGAGAGAGACAGAGAGAGTGGAGGGGGGAGAGAGGGAGGGAGAGGAGAGAGTGGAGGGGGGAGAGAGGGAGGGAGAGGAGAGAGTGGAGGGGGGAGAGAGGGAAGAGAGAGGGAAAGAGAGAGTGGAGGGGGGAGAGGGGAGAGAGCAGAGAGAGAGCAGAGAGCAGCGAGGGGGAGAGGAGAGAGGAGAGAGAGGAGGGGCGGAGAGAGGGAGGGAGAGAGGAGTGAGAGGAGCTATTGCTATGAGAGACCACGCACCTAAGACCGTCCTAAGCAGTTGTAGCTAGTTTCATTGAGCTCTCTTAACTCCACCAAACTGCCTGTGAGACCGGCCATGCCCTCGTTTATCTCTCCTCCAATTAACCCAATAGAGATGATAATGGGGCTCTGGGGAGCTGTTGAGCTTGGAAGCCAAAAAAGAACCTGAGGCTCCCACATATCAGAGGGCCACATGTGGCTCCTCCATCCCAGCAGCGCCCCCCTGGCCCTGCTGCACACTTCATTAAGACCCCATCAGCAGCACAGATCCATGGTTGCAGAGAGGAGGGAGGACACGGTGGATTCCCGCTCTTTAGAAACACACTGCTGAGATGAACGATCTGCTTCTCCACTGCCTGGATCCTGCTGGCTGCCATGTTAGCATTCAGCCTGGTTATCTGTGGTCTGCAGTGGAGTGAGGGAGCATACCAACCACCCCCCCTCTCTCCATACCACCCACCCCCCTCTCTCCATACCACCCACCCACCCCCCCTCTCCAAACCATCCACCCCCCTCCATACCAACCCCCCCCCCTCTCCATACCAACCACCCCCCCCCTCCACATTTTATCCTTATATTGTTTCTAACTAGTATTATTGATGTACATCAAAGAGAGACAGAGAGAGAGATAAACAGAGAGAGCGAAAGAAAGAGAGAAGAGAGAGAGAGAGAGAGAGAGAGAGAGAGAGAGAGAGAGAGAGAAAGAGAAAGAGAGAGAGAGAGCCTGTGAGAGGAAGAGAGAGCCAGAGAGAGATTGGTTGGTGTCTCTGACTTGGAGTCACTGATGCGGCTAAAAGATTCATTCTGGTCTTAATGAAATCTTCTGTGAGCTTGTTATTCAGTTACTGTCTGCTTGAATGAAGTGAAGCCACGGTGCTCCATAACAGCTGCCTGGAGGTAGGCCGTGCCTGCACTGGGACAGCCTCTGATTGGCTGGAAACAGGGTGCGGTCTATCAACAACAAGCTCTGATTGGCTGTCGGGTATGGCTCAGGTGGGAAGGGCGTTATCCAGAAAAATGCTGAGCTAGGTTGTAGTCTGGATTAAACCTGACAGTGAAGCCAGCACAACCACAACAACCACAACAACAACAACCACAACCACAACAACCAAAACAACAACCACAACAACCAAAACAACAACAACAACAACCACAACAACAACAACCAAAACAACAACCACAACAACAACAACCACAACCACAACAAACAAAACAACAACCACAACAACCAAAACAACAACAACCACAACCACAACAACAACCGCAACAACCACAACCAAAAAAACAACAACCACCACAACAACAACCACCACAACAACAACTACAAGAACAACAACCACCACAACCACCACAACAACAACAACCAAAACTGCAGCTGTGCTGAGCACACTGTTAACCCTGGAGGACAGGAGTACTGCATTAACATGGAGCAGGGCCACACAGAAGCTCCAGGACAGGGCCCCTGTGTGTGTGTGTGTGTGTGTGTTGACACCCTGGTGACAACAGTCTGCCAAGGTCTGACCTTTGACCTGGGAGGAGCTTGTAGGACTGGGGTGACCTAACCCTAACCCTCCCAGCAGCTGAGATCACCTCATACATCATGACAACAAACGCCTCGTGACCAAGGACTCACCTGTCCCTGCTGACCCCACTGAGCCAGGACACACACTGACCCAGGACACACACTGACCCCACTGAGCCAGGTCACACACTGACCTCACTGAGCCAGGTCACACACTGACCCAGGACACACACTGACCCCACTGAGCCAGGACACACACTGACCCAGGACACACACTGACCCCACTGAGCCAGGTCACACACTGACCCCACTGAGCCAGGACACACACTGACCCAGGACACACACTGACCCCACTGAGCCAGGTCACACACTGACCTCACTGAGCCAGGTCACACACTGACCTCACTGAGCCAGGTCACACAGGAGAGAGAGGGGGGGAGAGAGAGAGGGAGAGAGAGAGAGAGAAAGGGGAGAGAGAGAGCGAGGAAGGAAGGGAGAGAGACAGACAGAGAGAGGGAGGGAGAGAAAGGGGGGAGAGAGAGGGTAGAGGAGTTCATGTCTGAGATATTTGCCTTGAAGTTTGTGTGACAAGAGAGTGGGAGAACAAGGCTGGCTGATGGTATATCTATTCTTAGTAATGACCACAGACACTTAACATTAGAAACCTCCACCAAACAACTTGGATCACACCAGGAGCCACTAATGTCAGGTCTGGTCCTGCAGGCGTTTAGAGAGAAGCAGCCACTCAAGAACCAGCCTGTCTCAGCCCTAGAACCAGCCTGTCTCACCTCTAGAACCAGCCTGTCTCACCCCTAGAACCAGCCTCTCACCCCTAGAACCAGCCTGTCTCAGCCCTAGAACCAGCCTGTCTCACCCCTAGAACCAGCCTCTCACCCTTAGAACCAGCCTGTCTCACCCCTAGAACCAGCCTGTCTCACCTCTAGAACCAGCCTGTCTCACCTCTAGAACCAGCCTGTCTCACCCCTCGAACCAGCCTGTCTCACCTCTAGAACCAGCCTGTCTCACCCCTAGAACCAGCCTGTCTCACCCCTAGAACCAGCCTGTCTCACCCCTAGAACCAGCCTGTCTCACCCCTAGAACCAGCCTGTCTCACCTCTAGAACCAGCCTGTCTCACCCCTAGAACCAGCCTGTCTCACCCCTAGAACCAGGCCTGTCTCACCCCTAGAACCAGCCTGTCTCACCTCTAGAACCAGCCTGTCTCACCCCTAGAACCAGCCTGTCTCACCTCTAGAACCAGCCTGTCTCACCCCTAGAACCAGCCTGTCTCACCCCTAGAACCAGCCTGTCTCACCCCTAGAACCAGCCCTGTCTCACCCCTTAGAACCAGCCTGTCTCACCCTAGAAACCAGCCTGTCTCACCCCTAGAAACCAGCCCTGTCTCACCCCTAGCTGTAACTGAAGTCCTGTACACAAGCTCAACTCTCTACTATGTTTCAGAAACTGAGACCAGCCCTGTGCTTGTTCTGTGTGAGCACTTAGATGTTTACCAGTACTGTGTGTGTTTGTTTGTGTGGTCTGTGTTAGTTCTGTGTGTGTGAGTGTGTTTGTTCAGTGTGTGTGTGTGTTTGTTCTGTGTGTGTGTGTGTGTGTTAGTTCAGTGTGTGTGTGTGTTGTCATAGGGGCCAGCTCCCTGTAATGGGAGTTGTTCTCAAACTGCTGACTCAGACACCTGGGAGCCAGAGATCTTGTAATACCACTCCTGATCCTAAACTAGCAGGATTGATCCCTCCGAAACACCCCCCCCCCCCCCCACCCCCCCCCCGACACACACACATACAACCACAAACACAGCCATACAGACAGACACACCACACACACAGGCACACACACGCTGAACTGCAGTGTGTGCACTGAGCAGGCTGAAAAGCTAGAGAAAGCAGCTCGTCCTGGGAGCAACGCAGCTTTCATTTATTTACCCTTATATGGAGTTAGTCTGGTACAGGAGTTAGTCTGGTACAGGAGTTAGTCTGGTACAGGAGTTAGTCTGGTACAGGAGTTAGTCTGGTACAGGCGTTAGTCTGGTACAGGAGTTAGTCTGGTACAGGAGTTAGTCTGGTACAGGAGTTAGTCTGGTACAGGAGTTAGTCTGGTACAGAAGTTAGTCTGGTACAGGAGTTAGTCTGGTACAGGAGTTAGTCTGGTACAGGAGTTAGTCTGGTACAGAAGTTAGTCTGGTACAGGAGTTAGTCTGGTACAAGAGTTAGTCTAGAATTCTCCCAGAGGTTGGAGGGAGAGGGGACCTCGGCAGGCCAGTGACTCATGCTAGCCAGAACTGCTTGACAGAAGGGTTAATAATTGAGCAGCTGTGTATCTAGAGGGGTAATGTACCCAGAGCCCAGACACACCAGCCTGGAGCACTCCTGAGAATGTGACAGAGTCTAACCTAGAGACTGAATAATACAGAGAGAGAGAGAGGGGAGGAGGGGAGGGAGGAGGGAGGAGGGGGAGAGAGAGAGAGAGAGGAGAGAGAGGAGAGAGAGGAGAGAGAGAGAGGGAGAGAGGTAAAGAGAGAGCGAGAGAGGAGAGAGGAGGGACGGAGAGAGAGAGGAGAGAGAGGAGGGATGGAAAGGAGAGAGGAGAGAGAGGAGGGATGGAAGGAGAGAGAGAAAGAGGAGAGGGAGTTTTAGTCTGAATTCCTGAGAGGACAGGAGACACCCAGAGAGACGCTAGGAGAGAGCTCATCACACACACACACACACACACACACCTGTAACGAGCTCTCTAACTTCTGCGTCCACAGTCTTCCTCAGCAGTCGCAGCAGAGCAGGCACGCCCCCTGCGTTCCTCACAGCCACCTTGTTGTCGTCCATGGCCTTGCCATACACCAGGTTCCTGAGGGCCCCACAGGCATTCCTCTGCACCTCCAGGGCCTTGTGATCCAGGAGCTCCACCAGGTGCTGGATTCCCCCCAGCTGACACACCTGGGGGGCAGGGCCACAGTTAGCAGGAGGCACACACATCACACACACATCACACACACACACACATCACACACATCACACACATATCACACACACACACACACACATCACACACACACCCACCCGCACACACACACACACACACACCACCCACACACACCCCCCACACACAACACCCTCCCCCACACACACACACACACACACCCACCCCCACACACACACACACCCACCCCCACACACACACACACCCCCACACACACACACACCCCCCCAGCCAAGCTTCTCTTATGTTAATGCATGTATTCATGTCCAGTAGGTTCTGCAGTCTCAATGGTCTGATCTCTGATCTCCAGAGCAGCCCTGTGTATCAGTCAGTCTGACCCCTGGTTCTTACCTCCACCTTGACCCTGTTGTCCCCATAGCAGAGATGCTGCAGGTAGGCCGCAGCGTTAGCCTGGACAGAGGGGAAGTGATGCTGCAACATGTGGATGACCTCTGGAAGCTCAGGGTCACGCCAAGCAAACTCCCTACACAAAGAGGACGAGGGGCATCGGCATGACAACCGGAAGAAAAAAACACACCGCACACGGAAACACACACAATGAAACACACACACAGAAACTCACACACTGAAACACACACACAGAAAACACACTGAAACACACACACTGAAACACACACACTGAAACACACGCACACACTGAAACACACACACTGAAACACACACACTGAAACACGACACACACACTGAAACACACACACACACTGAAACACACACACTGAAACACACACACTGAAACACACACACAGAAACACACACACACACACAGTGCTACAGGGCAGAATGTGTGATATATTGTTTGCTCAGACCGCTGACCTCCACAGACATATTATTCTGAAAGTATTTCTTTGCTTCAATAGAGAGATCCCTCCTCAGAGAGATTTGGGGATTCTGAGAAATATATGAGCCCAGCCTTTGAAAAATATGAGGCAGCCTTTAAACAGCCTGGGATCCAGCCCTTACCTTTCATGTGAAAGCTTTCCACAGAAAAAACTGTTCATCAGTCACCAGAAACGATCTTGACATCACTGATAGTAACACATTACTTTGTGTGTTAGGTATTTCATAAAACTGACTGGGGAGCAGGGAGGAGAGAGGGAGAGAGGGAGAGGGGAGAGAACAAGAGGGAGGAGAGGGAAGAGAGGAAAGGGAGGAGAGAGGAGGAGGAGGAGAAAGGAGAGAGAATAAGGGGAGTCAGATGGCTCAGCGGGTTAAGGCGTTGGCCTCATGATTGAAGGTTGTGAGTTCGAACCCTGGCTGTTGCTATGTGAAGTTGTGTCCGTGGGCAAGGCACTTCACCCTACTTACCTCAAGGGGATGTCCCTTTACTTAAATGTAAGTCGCTTTGGATAAAAGTGTCTGCTAAATGAGGTATTATTATTATTAACAAGGAGGAAGAGGAGAGGGAGGAAAGAGGAGGGGGAGAAAGGGAATATAGAGGAGATGGAGAGTGAGGAGGGAGCAAGAGAGGAGAGGGAGGAGGTGTGAGTTATCCTGAGAAGGGACAAGGTGTTGTGAACATCTTCTTAATTAGCAGGTCAGGGTTCATAGTAGGGGTCAACAGCTTCTGAGGGTCATTTGACTGCACACTGCCTTTCACTCTAACTGGTTTGGCCATGAGCATCCTCAAACTCCTGACTACTGGACCAGTTGGAGGCGGTTCAGGTAGTTCCAAGTGCCCTGGGTTACCTGGGTCTTTCTGCATGCTGTCAATAGAGGGTGAGCGTGTGGCCCCGTCGCCCACGGTGACGCCTGGGCGTGCGTAGCTGCCGTCTCCGGGGCGGTAGTGGGCGGGGCGGTAGTGGGCGGGGCGGTAGTGGGCGGGGGCGGGTAGGGATCAGCATAGTTTGCGGTGGTGTTCATGCCGTACGCTGCTCTCTGATAGGTCAGAGTGGAACCACGCTGGCTGCAGCTACGCTGAAGGTTTCCTGCCCCTGCGTCACATGACAGAAATAAAACACTCAACACACGTGTTCAACACATGTTCAAACACATCATCACGTGTTCATCACTTATCACATGTGCTCAACATGGACAACATGAAACACAGCACAGAGACAGCACAGAGACAGCCAGACAGCACAGAGACAGCACAGGACACAGCACAGACACAGCACAGACACAGCACAGCGACACAGCACAGACACACAGCACAGACACAGAGACAGCACAGACACAGCACAGACACAGCACAGACACAGAGACACAGCACAGACACAGCACATACACAGCACAGACACAGCACAGACACACAGCACAGACACAGCACAGACAACAGCACCAGACACAGCACAGA
>CM059319.1:17805387-17870576 GCA_030340685.1 Protosalanx chinensis
CCCCTCCACCCTCTCCCCCTCCACCCTCTCTACCTCCACTCTCTACCCCTCCACCCTCCACCCCTCCACCCTCTCCCCCTCCACCCTCTCTACCTCCACTCTCTACCCCTCCACCTCTCCCCCTCCACCCTCTCTACCTCCACTCTCTACCCCTCCACCCTCTCCCCCTCCACCCTCTCTACCTCCACTCTCTACCCCTCCACCCTCCACCCCTCCACCCTCTCCCCCTCCACCCTCTCTACCTCCACCCTCTCCCCCTCCACCCTCTCCCCCTCCACCCTCTCCCCTCCACCTCTCCCCCTCCACCCTCTCCCCTCCACCCTCTCCCCCTCCACCCTCTCCCCCTCCACCCTCTCTACCTCCACTCTCTACCCCTCCACCCTCCACCCCTCCACCCTCTCCCCCTCCACCCTCTCTACCTCCACTCTCTACCCCTCCACCCTCTCCCCCTCCACCCTCTCTACCTCCACCCTCTCCCCCTCCACCTCTCCCCCTCCACCCTCTCCCCCTCCACCCTCCACCCTCTCTCTGCCCTCCATCTCCTCTTCCCTTATATCAGAGTGACATTTCACACAATAGTGATGGGATGATAATGAGCAGAGAGAAGGGAGATGTTAGGATGGTGTCTTGGTCCTGTGGTGTTCTTCCTGTGGTGACTCTCTCACCTCTCCTGATCTCTCCTGGCCTGCTGAGTCATGGCTGCTCTCAGCTCCTCCAGCCTCCTCTGATCCTGAACATCCTGAAGATCTCTCTGTCTCTGCTGCTCTGCATGGAACTGCAGAACCTGAAACACAGCAGCATCATCAACATCACAGCCACAACATAAACAACAACAACAATAACAACAGCAACAATAGTAACAACATCAACAAATACAACTACACAGTTTTCCAAACTTTGACGTCTTCATGTCCTATCGATTATAACGGAGAACAAATCCAATAGCAGGACACATAATGAATGAGATGATGTTTGTCTGCTAGATAGCAGCGGTATCTGTACATCTGGAATCCATTTCAGCCTAAACGCCGTCATTAATCACAACTTCACTCTCTCCATTATCTGTGGTCTCCTGGCAAGTCCCACAGCAGAGTCCAATAAGACAGGACCACACACACACACACCCACACACACACACACACACACACACACACACACACACACACACTCACACACAGGAGATGGTGGAGAGGTGGGGTGGGAGGGGGCCAGGGGCAGGAGAGTTGGGGTGGGGCCAGGGGCAGGAGAGGTGGGGTAGGAGGGGGCCAGGGGCAGGAGAGGTGGGGTGGGAGGGGGCCAGGGGCAGGAGAGGTGGAGTGAGAGGGGGCCAGGGGCAGGAGAGGTGGGGTGGGAGGGGGCCAGGGGCAGGAGAGGTGGGGTGGGAGGGGGCCAGGGGCAGGAGAGGTGGGGTGGGAGGGGGGCCAGGGGCAGGAGAGGTGGGGTGGGAGGGGGCCAGGGGCAGGAGAGGTGGGGTGGGAGGGGGCCAGGGGCAGGAGAGGTGGGGTTGGAGGGGGCCAGGGGCGGGAGAGGTGGGGTGGGAGGGGGCCAGGGGCAGGAGAGGTGGGGTGAGAGGGGGCCAGGGGCAGGAGAGGTGGGGTGGGAGGGGGCCAGGGGCAGGAGAGGTGGGGTGAGAGGGGGCCAGGGGCAGGAGAGGGTGTCACCTTATGCTTCTGCCGTGTCCGCAGGGTGGAGTTCTCTCTCCTGCCTCTTCCTCAGTCGCTCCTCCTCTTCCTCCTGACGTCTGCTGGCTATGTCTGCCTCCAACCTGGCAACCTCTTCTTGCTGAGCACGCCACTGCTGCAGCTACACACACACAAACACACACATATGAACACACACAGACCAACGCACACACATATGAACCCACACACATAGATAAACACACACACCAACACAGATGAACACACACACACACACACACACACACAGATGAACAGCTATAGCTATAATAGCTTAATAAACCTGTATATTATTGGAGCCATAAGAGCTGAAGAGCTCTAACTGCTATGGAACTGTGGTCAGGAGAAGAAACAACATTCTAATGGAGCTGTGAGGCTCCACAGGTGATGATGAAGACCATAACCACAGGTGGTGATGAAGACCATAACCACAGGTGATGATGAAGACCATAACCACAGGTGGTGATGAAGACCATAACCACAGGTTATGATGAAGACCATAACCACAGGTGGTGATGAAGACCATAACCACAGGTGGTGATGAAGACCATAACCACAGGTGGTGATGAAGACCATAACCACAGGTGGTGATGAAGACCATAACCACAGGTGATGATGAAGACCATAACCACAGGTGATGATGAAGACCATAACCACAGGTGATGATGAAGACCATAACCACAGGTGATGATGAAGACCATAACCACAGGTGGTGATGAAGACCATAACCACAGGTGATGATGAAGACCATAACCACAGGTGGTGATGAAGACCATAACCACAGGTGATGATGAAGACCATAACCACAGATAACGTGTTTGGCTACAGTGTTGATGGGACAGTTCAGTTTGATTCTGATGGGATTGAGTATCACAAAGACCAGCTTCCTTCACTGGGACAGTAAGAGCTGCTCTTTAGAACAAACACTGTTCATAAACACACACCCTCAAAGAAGAAGAACACATAACATGCTTTTCTATAACATAAAGCGTTACAAAGCAATATAATACAAATGCAAAATATTAATCGACCCTACCCCCTCCTTCGATCAATAGTCATTTAGATTATAGACCTACTGTTTCTCTACCTTAAAAAAAAAAAACACCTCACAAGGATATTGCGTAACTCACTGGTGGAGAAAAATCACCCCACAGAAATGTGGGCTTCTCAAACTCAGGATAACTAGCACACATAATGGCCCCATCCATCAAGATCCACCCTGGCCCAGATACCATGAGCTCCTGGGCTGAACTCTGGGAGGAGCTGCAGGAATCTGCCCCCGTGTCTGTGAGTGTGGGTGTGTTTCTGTGTGTGTGTGTTTCTGTGTGTGTGTTTCTGTGTGTGTGTGTGTGTGTGTGGGTGTGTTTCTGTGTGTGTGTGTGTGTGTGTGTGGGTGTGTTTCTGTGTGTGTGTGTGTGTGGGTGTTGTTTCTGTGTGTGTGTATGTGGGTGTGTTTCTGTGTGTGTGTGTGCGTGGGTGTGTTTCTGTGTGTGTGTGTGTGTGTGGGTGTGTTTCTGTGTGTGTGTGTGTGTGTGGGTGTGTTTTCTGTGTGTGTGTGTGGGTGTGTTTCTGTGTGTGTGTGTGTGTGTGGGCCCTCAGCTAGTCCTGCATCACGCTAACTAGCCTCAGCTAGCACAACCTTATAATCATTTCTGGATGAATGTTATCTAGAAAATAACACAGCTACTGAGGACTGAAGGAAGTCCAGTTTTGTAAGACCATCATTATTTGAAACGTGACAGTTTACAATCACATTCTGCAGACGCTCCAGAGCAACTTACAGCACAAACAGGTACAGTCCCCCCTGAGGCAAGTAGGGTGAAGTGCCTTGCCCAACGTCATGATGGAGCAGCCAGAGTTTGAACCGGTGACCTTCTGATTACCAGCCCAACACCCTCACCGCTCAGTCACATGACTCCTGTATACAACCTGTGATGTCATCTCTCCTAACTTGACCTCTTTTCTGTTTCATTCTGAATCTCTCTATCTCTTAGCCCCGCCCCTCCCAGCTGATCAGAGCATCATCTGAATGCTTCATTCCCTCATGAGCGTCAAACAATATCTAATCAGTTGTGTGTGTGTGTGTGTGGGTGTGTGTGTGTGTGGGTGTGTGGGTGTGTGTGGGTGTGTGTGGGTGTGTGGGTGTGTGTGTGTGTGTGTGGGTGTGTGGGTGTGTGTGGGTGTGTGTGGGTGTGTGTGGGTGTGTGTGGGTGTGTGTGGGTGTGTGTGGGTGTGTGTGTGTGTGGGTGTGTGGGTGTGTGTGGGTGTGTGTGGGTGTGTGTGGGTGTGTGTGGGTGTGTGTGGGTGTGTGTGGGTGTGTGTGGGTGTGTGGGTGTGTGGGTGTGTGTGGGTGTGTGTGGGTGTGTGTGGGTGTGTGTGGGTGTGTGTGTGTGAGGCACAGCTGTGTAGCAGAACCAGAGTCTCCACAGAGACAGGAGCGGCACGTCGCCATGGCAATGTCTTTACTTAACCGTGGAATGAGATTGGCCTGAAAGAAAAACTGGTCTGAAAACAATAAAGCAAAGCTAATTACATGATGAATAATGTGTGTGTGTGTGTGTGTGTGTGTGTGTGTGTGGGGGGGGGGGGGGGGGGGCTATGGACATGACAGAAGCATGGCTGAAGTTTAGTCAAGCCACTCATCCAACACACAGCTTCTAAAGGTGTGATACTATAACCCAGGAGAGACAGGTGACTGAACACTGGCTCACAACACCACCAACATTACAAAGTGTTCAGCTTCATTCTGTTTTCCAAAAGCCTAAGATGAGAAGGAAATGACATCATAGACCTGGGAGGGGCCTGGATGAATCAGTGTGGATTCAGGAGAGCCTCTGGAGACAGACTCAGCTGCTGGACACAGAAGCTATCATGTCTGGGGTGAGTGGCTGTGCTGAAGACCCAGCATCTGGGGTCTCTCTCTCTCACACACACACACACACACACCCTTGTGCTGGTAGAGCTGAAGCAAGGTTCCTCCATGCTCAACACTGACTGTGCACCAAGTCTAAAGTGTTCATCCTGGAACCAAGGACCTTGTTCCTGTGAGGCAGCAGGGCAAGGCACTGCACCAACGTACCACAATGCAACAGTCTCCCCTCCTCATCCTCCACCTCCTGTCTCCTCCTCACCTTGTCCCTCAGCCTGCAGCAGATGTCCAGCTGGCTGAGGCGCTCTCTCTGCTGGTTCACATGGTCCTGCTGGTCCTGCCTGCTCTCCTCCATGGTGACCAGGGCCTTGGCCAGCAGCTCTGCCCGGTCTCGGTGCCAGCCCTGGGCCACGGCTAACAGCTGGGCCTGGGTGAATCTCTGCCAATCCCACCAGCGCTCATGTTCATTCTGTAACGACATGTCCCATAGATGTGCACATACAGATGCTGTGTTGGAAGACTGAATACACACACAGACACACACACACACAGACACACACACACACACACAGACACACACACACACACACACACACACACACACAGACACCTATTGAACAGTAATGCATCCTGTTTTGCTGTGGAACTGAGCCTGCAGGATATGGAACAACATCAGAATAGTTTAATATGCAGGAACAACATTTCAGAGCTTTTCCAATCTTTGAGATTTAGACAGTGATGCTCTGCTTAGTCCAGGTAATACTGTGATGCATGAGAGTGATCTGATCTGATCTACACAGCAGCTTAGCACAGAGACAAACAACAACCAACAAACAGCAGTAAACAAGTTAAGTAGCTCAGACAGTGTTTCCTGACATCAGGATCTCCAGTGAGTTCTGCTGGGCTGGGTGAGGAACCATATTGGTGTATCTCCTATTTGTAAGTAAACTACACGCTCATGAGTGACGAAGTGACAGAGGCTCGGGCCCTGGAGGGCTGCTGGAGGGCTGCTGGGGCCCTGGAGGGCTGCTGGAGGGCTGCTGGGGGCCTGGAGGGCTGCTGGAGGGCTGCTGGGGGCCTGGAGGGCTGCTGGAGGGCTGCTGGGGGCCTGGAGGGCTGCTGGAGGGCTGCTGGGGACCTGGAGGGCTGGAGGGCTGCTGAGGGCTGCTGGAGGGCTGCTGGGGGCCTGGAGGGCTGTTGGGGGCCTGGAGGGCTGCTGGAGGGCTGCTGGAGGGCTGCTGGGGGCCTGGAGGGCTGTTGGGGGCCTGGAGGGCTGCTGGAGGGCTGCTGGAGGGCTGCTGGAGGGCTGCTGGAGGGCTGGAGGGCTGCTGGAGGGCTGCTGGAGGGCTGCTGGAGGGCTGCTGGAGGGCTGGAGGGCTGCAGGGTTCAGGAACAAGGTGTGCTGACTTGCCTCTGCCACCAGGGGGCGTGGTATATACAGTGACAGTGCCCTAAGACAGGAGTCTTGGCAGACAGGCATTAGAAAGGATGTAGGTAGTGATAAGGATGTTGGCCTGGTAACAGGCTTGCATGTGATATCATCACCTGCCACACCAACAGAGCTCAGAGCTCTATTATCTCTGCAGAGTCATTTCTCAGGTCAAAGCATAATACAAAAGACCAACTTTCAAACAGCAATTATTCCACAAAGAAGGTGATTATAAAAAGTACAAATCACTGAAAGAGCTCATTTTTCCATGATGATAGATATTCTGAAAGGGTAGGGTTGGGGGTGAGGATGGGGGTGGGGGTGAGGACAGGGGGTGGGGGGGTGGGAAGTTTAAAAGCACTTTGCTGTCTTCACCCACTCTGTGTGTCATAGATCTCTGAGATGTGGAGAACTGCTTCAACACACTTCACAGGAAGAACAGACTGGAGTATGAACACCAAACCAAACATGCGGTAGATCCAACTGGTTTGTAATTCTTATTCCCATTGCCAGGTTATAGTTATCTATATTGGAAGGTTATGAAATGGGATTTCTAGAGTCAGTTGTGAAGTCATTTGTGTGTTCATGTAAACCTCATCCCTAAAAAGGATCTCAGACTGCTGACAGAGACAGCACCCAGCTGAGAGAGACAGCACCCAGCTGAGAGAGACAGCACCCAGCTGAGAGAGACAGCACCCAGCTGAGAGAGACAGCACCCAGCTGAGAGAGACAGCACCCAGTTGAGAGAGACAGCACCCAGCTGAGAGAGACAGCACCCAGCTGAGAGAGACAACACCCAGCTGACAGCACCCAGCTGAGAGAGACAGCACCCAGCTGAGAGAGACAGCACCCAGCTGTGAGAGACAGCACCCAGCTGAGAGAGACAGCACCCAGCTGAGAGAGACAGCACCCAGCTGAGAGAGACAGAACCCAGCTGAGAGAGACAACACCCAGCTGACAGCACCCAGCTGAGAGAGACAGCACCCAGCTGAGAGAGACAGCACCCAGCTGTGAGAGACAGCACCCAGCTGAGAGAGACAGCACCCAGCTGAGAGAGACAGCACCCAGCTGAGAGAGACAGAACCCAGCTGAGAGAGACAACACCCAGCTGACAGCACCCAGCTGAGAGAGACAGCACCCAGCTGAGAGAGACAGCACCCAGCTGACACCACCCAGCTGAGAGAGACAGAACCCAGCTGAGAGAGACAACACCCAGCTGACAGCACCCAGCTGAGAGAGACAGCACCCAGCTGAGAGAGACAGCACCCAGCTGACACCACCCAGCTGAGAGAGACAGCCCCCAGCTGAGAGAGACAACACCCTGCTGACAGCACCCAGCTGAGAGAGACAGCACCCAGCTGACAACACCCAGCTGAGAGAGACAGCACCCAGCTGAGAGAGACAGCACCCAGCTGAGAGAGACAGCACCCAGCTGACAACACCCAGCTGAGAGAGACAGCACCCAGCTGAGAGAGACAGCACCCAGCTGAGAGAGACAGCACCCAGCTGAGAGAGACAACACCCAGGTTGCAGGTCTCTGTCTACAGCTGACAGCATCCAGCTGACAGCATCCAGCTGAGCATCACTCAGTACCTCACACAAAGCAATGGGGCTTGGCTGATTCTGGTTTATAGTAAAAAAAAATATTTCTGCCATCGTAATTATGACAAATAATTGAATTAGCTACTGTTCCCCCCCCCCCCCATCTTCTCGCCCCTCCCCCCTCTCCCTCCTTTCCTCTCTACCTCTCTCTCCTCTCCCTCTCTCCCCTCCCATCTTCCCTCTCCCTCCTCTCCTCTCCCTCCTCTCCCCTCTCCCTCCCTCTCTCCCCTCCCCTCTTCCCTCTCCCTCCTCTCCTCTCCCTCTCTCCCCTCCCCTCTCCTCTCTCCCCTCCCCTCTCCTCTCCCCCTCCCCTCCCCTCGCCAATGCACTGGAGCTCTGCAGAACAGTGCAGCACAGAGCTGGGAAGCTCAGCTCCTTGTGAGTGTCACTCAGCTGGAAAAGAGCACAGGAACACAGCACAGGGACAGAGCACAGGGACAGAGCACAGGGACAGAGCACAGGGACAGAGCACAGGGACAGAGCACAGGGACAGAGCACAGGTACAGAGCACAGGACAGGCTGGAAGCTGCACACATGCAGGAGGGACACAGCAGTTGTCATGGTGATGTAGGGAGGAAGGAGGGAGGGAGAGAGAGAGGGGAGGAGAGAGAGAGTGGAGGAGAGAGAGAGGGAGGGAGAGAGGGGAGGAGAGAGAGAGGGAGAGAAGGAGAGAGGGGAATGTCCATGGAGAATGACATGGCATATTGTACAACTCACCGAGCACATCATTGTACTAGCGGATCCAGAGGCTTTGTCTGGTGTGCTACTCTGCTGGGGCTAGCGTGTGTGTGTGTGTGGGTGTGTGTGGGGGTGTGTGTAGGTGTGTAAGTGTCCAGTTCATCCAGAACATGCACACTGAGCCAGGTTTCCCTCCTGCACTGACCAGCTGCTGTGTGGAGTAGTGAGGGAGGACTCTGTGCAGCAGGTCCCTGTAGAGAGCTCTCCGTCTGGGCAGGTCTGCAGGGTAACTCTCCACTGTCACCTGGAACAGCAGGTGGTCCTCAGCAGGCCAGCCTCCAAACCTGCAGCACAGTATCACACACACACAGGCTCACCTGCAGCACATACACTGTTTCCCACTTGAAATCTTGCGTTTATAATATAACCTCTAGTTATATGTAGCTGTTAGGACAGAAGGCCTAATATGAGCAGAGTTCAGCATCAATAGAGATGAACATCAAGAGATCATCTGAGCAGGAACACTAATGTAATCAGACAGTTCTTGCAGTACAGAACGATATTTCGTTGGGAACATAATATACATAGAGAACTACAACTATGGCCACCGTTAAGTAGAGCAAAGCATTGGAATCATCCTGTGGAATATGTGGGAAGTGTAGTCCCCACAGTACCTGTCCAGTCCCTGGAGCCTATCTTGCACAGCCTGCAGCCTGCAGCGGTACTTGTCTCCCAGGGAGAGGAAAGCTTGGACCAGGGAGTCTCTGAGCTCAGGTGAGAGGTCCACAGCACCCAGCACGTCTTCAGGAACCAGACCCAGCTCATCCAGGCTGCCTGGCAGGCTGTGAGCAGACCCACTCACACACACCTAGCATGGGGAGGACAGGAGACACACTAAGGAAACCACTTCACCTTCAACTGACCTTTATCTTGACCTTTACCTGACCTTCACCTTGACCTGCAAAGCTCCCCTTGGTTTAGTAAAAGACGCCACTTAAACATGTTGGATAACCATGCAGAGAAGCTCACAGCTGTGTGAGACGGTGAGATTTTGGGGCATGAGCAGACTGCAGCGTATCCTCCAAGCTGCAGAGAAGGTGATCGGCTGCAACCTGCCGACCCTCGAGGACCTGTACACCTTGAGGTCCTTGAGGCGAGTGAGGAAGATTATGGCTAACCCCTCCCACCATGGACACTCTGTGCTTCAGTCCATCAGGACCAAAACCTCTCGCCACAAGAACAGCTTCTACCCTTCTGCTATTGCCCTCTTCAACAGAGCCAAGGACTCACAATTACACTAACTATCAACACCCCACCCAACCAGTCAATCCCACTGCACTCTGCACAAACCACTTTGACACTTGATCACTTTGAGCAATTGCACTACTGTGTACATAGTGAGTGTGTGTGTGAGTGTGTGTGTGTGTGTGTGTGTGTGAGTGTGTGTGTGTGTGTGTGAGCAGGATGCTCTACCTGCAGGTGTGTGTGTGTGTGTGTGTGAGTGTGTGTGTGTGTGTGTGTGTGAGTGTGTGTGTGTGAGTGAGTGTGTGTGTGAGCAGGATGCTCTACCTGCAGGTGTGTGTGTGTGTGTGTGTGTGTGAGTGTGTGTGTGTGTGTGTGTGTGTGTGTGAGTGTGTGTGTGTGAGTGAGTGTGTGTGTGAGCAGGGTGCTATATCTGCAGATGTGTGTGTGTGTGTGTGTGTGTGTGAGCAGGATGATCTACCTGCAGATGCATGGAGCTCAGAGTCTCCTCCACAGCACGGCACTCGGAACTCAGCCTCCCCATGATGCACTGCTGCTGCTGTTTCACTAGGCCCACCTGGGGACCAAAGCACAGGATCACTGAAGCACAGCACCTCTAAAGTAGAGGACTGTCACTTATTGGTTCTCACGATGTATGTTTCATAATCTATAAACCTGCTATGTTCGGGGTCTATCACGTTGCTATGCTCAGTGACTGATGCTCTTTTATAAAGCTCTCTCATTATGGTAAATTCAGATAGTCAGCTACTGTTTTCTGAACGTACAAATGTATGTGATGGACAAACTAACACAGTCACCATGAGGAGTCCTAACACATGGAGACGGAGAGAGTGAAGAAGAGCAATTGAAAGAGAGTGAGAACGAGAGATGTAAGAGAGAGAGAGAGAGAGAGACAGAGAGCAGAGCAGGGATGGTTCTTGGCTGTGCTGCTCCTGGTTGTGCTGGCAGGTTGATAGGGGCAGAGAGGCCCAGATGAAAGACAGGGATGGGGGATGATGGGAGTAAAGCTCCAACCTGCATGACTCACACAGGAAACACAAGATGGCAGGCAGACGGTTCATCCCTTAGAAGGCTCTTTCAAACATGGCCTCCTGCTCCCTGTGCTTTAAGCTTGCCATTCATTCCCTCCTGAGCATGAAAAAGCCCTCAGGAGTCAAAGTAATTGGAGAGGCGACAGGACCTATCTAAATAACAACACATCCAGGAACAGGGCTTTGCTGTGGGCAGGCAGAAGCCTTTGTGGAAGGAGAGTCATTCTAGCTCTGTGGCAGAGTGGTCCTGTTGGCCTCTATAGAGACAGAATCACACAGCTTCACAGTGGAACCTGTTCCCTGAATGGAACTGTGATGATTGCTCTAGAAACAATCCCCTCTAGTATCCAGTAGTTACCTGTGCCAGTATATTTACATTTACATTCATTCATTCATTAGACGCTTTCATCCAAAGCGACTTCCAATAAAGAGCTTTACAAAAGAGCAATTAGTCACTGATCATAGCAACGAGAGAGTTCCCAAACAATAGTGGGTTTAGAGATTATGAAACATACATCGTGAGAAACCAATAAGTGCCAAGGGAAGAACTATAAGAGCATTCAGCTGAACAAGTTACAATATAAGGCAGCATCTCAAGACAGGCAATAGTGGACCTGTAGGAAGCAAAAAGCAAAGCAACAACAACAACAACAACAACAACAACAGTGCACCTGCCTGTGAGGACCAAAAACTACTGTTGTAGTACTGTTGAACTCTGGGACACGTGCTTCTTGAGTCTGTTGTTGAAGGTGAGGAGGCAGTCATATACTGCATACAAAATGTGTGAGGACAGGTGTGTGAGGACAGGTGTGAGGGTACCTGTGTGAGGACAGGTGTGAGGACAGGTGTGAGGACAGGTGTGAGGGTACCTGTGTGAGGACAGGTGTGTGAGGACAGGTGTGAGGACAGGTGTGAGGGTACCTGTGTGAGGACAGGTGTGAGGACAGGTGTGAGGACAGGTGTGAGGGTACCTGTGTGAGGACAGGTGTGTGAGGACAGGTGTGAGGACAGGTGTGAGGGTACCTGTGTCAGTACAGGTGTGTGAGGACAGGTGTGAGGACAGGTGTGAGGACAGGTGTGAGGGTACCTGTGTGAGGACAGGTGTGTGAGGACAGGTGTGAGGACAGGTGTGAGGGTACCTGTGTGAGGACAGGTGTGTGAGGACAGGTGTGAGGACAGGTGTGAGGGTACCTGTGTCAGTACAGGTGTGTGAGGACAGGTGTGAGGACAGGTGTGAGGACAGGTGTGAGGGTACCTGTGTGAGGACAGGTGTGTGAGGACAGGTGTGAGGACAGGTGTGAGGGTACCTGTGTCAGTACAGGTGTGTGAGGACAGGTGTGAGGACAGGTGTGAGGACAGGTGTGTGAGGACAGGTGTGAGGACAGGTGTGAGGACAGGTGTGAGGACAGGTGTGAGGGTACCTGTGTGAGGACAGGTGTGTGAGGACAGGTGTGAGGACAGGTGTGAGGGTACCTGTGTGAGGACCGGCTCCCAGTCTGAGGTGTCCTCAGGGAGCCTCTGGGCTTCAAGCATCCTGAACTGAAGATCCTCCTTAAGCTGTAACACAGGAGCCACACTGGCCTCCTGGAACAGCTCCCTCTCTCTCTGTAGGGCCAGCTCTACACACACACACACACATAAACACACTTAGAACCCCACACACACAGTCATGTGAGGACTGAGAGCATACCATTTACCATAATGCAGCAGCTCAGACAGGAAGCTGTCAGGTGTGAGGGTCGAGCTGTTCAGAAAGGCCTGCAGCCCTGAGTCTGCCCTCGCTCTGAAACACACACACACACACACACAGAGAACGGCCCTCAGCGCATCAGTACAGGTTCTCTCTGCACACAACCAGCATTTATATCCAGTCCACCCATCAGCATATAATGGGACTGTCACTATAGAAACCAGACTGCTGGAGAGTTTCCTGTTGCTCTAACACTGTGAGCGCCTGTTCTGTTGAAGGGGCCTCTCTTTACCACCTGCTGTGCTCTCTGCACTCCTGAACAGTCAGGCAACTGTGAGGGCTGAAGGAGCCACACTAGACACTCACACAGCACAGCTTTACAGTCACACAGCACAGCTCTACAGTCACACACAGCACAGCTCTACAGTCACACAGCACAGCTTTACACTCACACAGCACAGCTTTACAGTCACACAGCACAGCTTTACACTCACACAGCACAGCTTTACAGGGTCACACAGCACAGCTTTACAGTCACACAGCACAGCTTTACAGTCACACAGCACAGCTTTACACTCACACAGCACAGCTTTACAGTCACACAGCACAGCTTTACAGGGTCACACAGCACAGCTTTACAGTCACACACAGCACAGCTTTACAGTCACACAGCACAGCTTTACACTCACACAGCACAGCTTTACAGTCACACAGCACAGCTTTACAGGGTCACACAGCACAGCTTTACAGTCACACACAGCACAGCTTTACAGTCACACAGCACAGCTTTACACTCACACAGCACAGCTTTACAGGGTCACACAGCACAGCTTTACAGTCACACAGCACAGCTTTACAGTCACACAGCACAGCTTTACAGGGTCACACAGCACAGCTTTACAGGGTCACACAGCACAGCTTTACAGTCACACAGCACAGCTTTACAGTCACACAGCACAGCTTTACAGGGTCACACACAGCACAGCTTTACAGGGTCACACACAGCACAGCTTTACAGGGTCACACACAGCACAGCTTTACAGTCACACACAGCACAGCTTTACAGGGTCACACAGCACAGCTTTACAGTCACACACAGCACAGCTTTACAGTCACACACAGCACAGCTTTACAGGGTCACACACAGCACAGCTTTACAGTCACACACAGCACAGCCTACAGTCACACACAGCACAGCTTTACAGGGTCACAGCACAGCTTTACAGTCACACAGCACAGCTTTACAGGGTCACACAGCACAGCTTTACAGGGTCACACAGCACAGCTTTACAGTCACACAGCACAGCTTTACAGTCACACAGCACAGCTTTACAGTCACACAGCACAGCTTTACAGTCACACAGCACAGCTTTACAGGGTCACACACAGCACAGCTTTACAGGGTCACACACAGCACAGCTTTACAGGGTCACACACAGCACAGCTTTACAGTCACACACAGCACAGCTTTACAGGGTCACACAGCACAGCTTTACAGTCACACACAGCACAGCTTTACAGTCACACACAGCACAGCTTTACAGGGTCACACACAGCACAGCTTTACAGTCACACACAGCACAGCCTACAGTCACACACAGCACAGCTTTACAGGGTCACACACAGCACAGCTTTACAGTCACACAGCACAGCTTTACAGAGTCACACACAGCACAGCACTACAGTCACACACAGCACAGCTCTACAGTCACACACAGCACAGCTTTACAGTCACACACAGCACAGCTTTACAGAGTCACACACAGCACAGCTTTACAGTCACACACAGCACAGCTTTACAGAGACACACACAGCACAGCTTTACAGTCACACACAGCACAGCTTTACAGAGTCACACACAGCACAGCTTTACAGTCACACACAGCACAGCTTTACAGAGTCACACACAGCACAGCTTTACAGTCACACACAGCACAGCTTTACAGAGTCACACACAGCACAGCTTTACAGTCACACACAGCACAGCTTTACAGAGTCACACACAGCACAGCTTTACAGTCACACACAGCACAGCTTTACAGAGTCACACACAGCACAGCCTACAGTCACACACAGCACAGCTTTACAGTCACACACAGCACAGCTTTACAGAGTCACACACAGCACAGCTCTACAGAGTCACACACAGCACAGCCTACAGTCACACACAGCACAGCCTACAGTCACACACAGCACAGCTTTACAGTCACACACAGCACAGCTTTACAGAGTCACACACAGCACAGCTTTACAGAGTCACACACAGCACAGCTCTACAGTCACACACAGCACAGCTTTACAGTCACACACAGACTTTTAGATAAAAGATATGGGCACATGTGCATATGGGGTGTTTCTGTGTGTCTGTATGTATGTGCAAGTGTGTGCTTTATGCATGCATGCATGCAGTGTGTGTGTGTGTGTGTGTGTGTGTGTGTGTGTGTGTGTGTGCTTTATGCATGTATGCAGTGTGTGTGTGTGTGTGTGTGTATGTTTGCAGTGTGTATGTGTGCATGTTTGCAGTGTGTGTGTGTGCATGTTTGCAGTGTGTGCGTGTGCTTGTTTGCAGTGTGTGTATGTGTGTGTGTGTGTGTGTGTATGTGTGCATGTTTGCAGTGTGTGTGTGTGCATGTTTGCAGTGTGTGTGTGTGTGTGTGTGTGTCAGTAGTGTCTAGTCTCACCCAGCCTGGACCAGCCTGCTTCTCTCTCTGCTCCACACCTGACGATGCTGCCGCATCATGCTGCCCTCCCTGCTCGCCTTGGCAACCTGCAGAGTTCTGACCACCTGTCCAAGAACACACACACACACACACACACAGACCAGCCACAAACACACACACACACACACACAACCACACACACAACCACACAGACCACCAAACACACACACATACACAGGACTGTCACAACCACTTTACTGCTCTCTCTTTTAGATTAGGAGAGCTTGTTATCAAATGTCTCATAGTATTGACTACAGGACGGAATATTTGGCTTGAGCTGATTATTAAGGAGCAACGTGAAAGTGTATATGTTTATCTGGTGTTGTAGCCTTTTCATAACATAATATGTGCTTTAGAGACAGAATCAAAAGACTGTGTCTGGGTATTGTTGTGCTAGATTACTACAGATTCAAACTGACTTCCTGTTCTATGTTTTCTTGTGTTTATGTCTTGGGAAAACATTTTTAATTTCTCAGGTCTTTGGTTCAGTCTGTCTGTTCTGTCTGAAATATCTGCTGAAAGGTCTGTAATCTGGGGGAATTCATGCACGTCACCAGTGTGGAAACGCATGATTAGAAAATACACACGAGCACACTGAAATATGGAGGTGGAACAGCCCTAACATACATGAGGCGTGTTCCCTCTGGGAACACAGCAACGGAATTTGTGTCTTAATCTCCCTTATTTATTGTATTTTTTTCTCCCTTTTTTCCACTCTTGGTGAAAGCTTTTCTTTGTTCTGTATCGGTCTGAATGTACGCAGGCCACTGGATCAGATCTTTACAGTGCTCAGCTAATGTACATAACATTGATTATATACTGGAAAACCTCCCACAGAATAGGAAAACAAGCCATAAGCCCAGTAAAGCTGGATATAACATGAACAGCTCCAGTATGCTGCATATCAGAGACTGAAGTCAGCCTGGAATAATATGCAGCAGCTCTCTGAGGAAACCTCTCAAGTCCAGAACAGTGCACAGTGATGTCATGATACAGTGATGTCATGATACAGTGATGTCATGATACAGTGATGTCATGATACGGTGATGTCATGATACAGTGATGTCATGATACAGTGATGTCATGATACAGTGATGTCATGATACGGTGATGTCATGATACAGTGATGTCATGATACAGTGATGTCATGATACGGTGATGTCATGATACGGTGATGTCATGATACAGTGATGTCATGATACGGTGATGTCATGATACAGTGATGTCATGATACAGTGATGTCATGATACGGTGATGTCATGATACAGTGATGTCCTGATACGGTGATGTCATGATACAGTGATGTCATGATACGGTGATGTCATGATACAGTGATGTCATGATACAGTGATGTCATGATACAGTGATGTCATGATACAGTGATGTCATGATACGGTGATGTCATGATACGGTAATGTCATGATACAGTGATGTCATGATACAGTGATGTCATGATACGGTGATGTTATGATACAGGGATGTCATGATATGGTGATGTTATGATACAGGGATGTCATGATATGGTGATGTTATGACACGTTAATGTAATGATACGATGATGTAATGATATGGTAATGTTATGACAAGGTGATGTCATGATATGATGATGTCATGATCATGAATAGAATTCCACTTGTCTGGCACTTACATGTACCTGCACAGACAAGACAGACTGTCCTTACAGACCTGCATGACAACATCCTGTCTTTACAGACCTGCATGACAACATCCTGTCTTTACAGACCTGCATGACAACATCCTGTCTTTATAGACCTGCATGACAACATCCTGTCCTTACAGACCTGCATGACAACATCCTGTCTTTACAGACCTGCATGACAACATCCTGTCTTTACAGACCTGCATGACAACATCCTGTCTTTATAGACCTGCATGACAACATCCTGTCTTTACATACCTGCATGACAACATCCTGTCTTTAAAGACCTGCATGACAACATCCTGTCTTTACAGACCTGCATGACAACATCCTGTCCTTACAGACCTGCATGACAACATCCTGTCTTTATAGACCTGCATGACAACATCCTGTCTTTATAGACCTGCATGACAACATCCTGTCTTTACAGACCTGCATGACAACATCCTGTCTTTACAGACCTGCATGACAACATCCTGTCTTTACAGACCTGCATGACAACATCCTGTGCGGCTCAGGTCTCTTCCCTGCTCACCTCCCTCCAGCCAATCACCATCCATCCTAGCTATCCAAGACAATCCTGTCTTCATACATGAACCAATCAGATACTGTGCTTCCAGGTCTGGTGGTTGTGAAGCCCCTCTCTGTGGGGAGGTTCAGAGAGAGCCTGCCTGGCTGCAGGAAGGAGGGGCACACACACAGTCTGTCTTATCTCATCCATGCAGAGAGCTGGATGCCACAGGCAGCAGTAATGACACACTAAAAAGCTTCTGCCACAGTTTACCAGTTAGAACACTGCAGGTCTATAAGACTAATCCATCCTGCCCTCTGAAGTAACTCATCAGGACCCTTCTGAGGGGGGAGAGAGGGGGGAGGGAGAGGGGAGAGAGAGGGGAGAGAGAGGGGAGAGAGAGAGGCTGGGAGAGCGAGGCTGGGAGAGAGAGGCTGGGAGAGAGAGGGGAGAGCGGAGGGAGAGAGAGGGGAGAGAGGCTGGGGAGAGAGAGAGAGAGGGGAGAGAGAGAGGGGAGAGAGACAGAGGCTGGGAGAAAGAGCGGAGAGAGGCTGGGAGAGAGGCTGGGGAGAGAGGCTGGGGAGAGAGTCTGGGAGAGAGGCTAGGAGAGAGGCTGGGGAGAGAGTCTGGACGCTTCAAACAGCTTTTAGGCTGATCATCTGACTGCCTTATGAATATTCAAACAAAAAATTATTTTGTTTGACAAAGGTGCTATTTTGCAGAACCCTTAAGGGTTATTTAACATTTTGTTGTGTTCCACAATCCCATGTCTTAATAGATCAATGGTAAGTGTATTAATGTGTGTGTGGGTGTGTGTGTGCACATTTAGTAGTGCTCAGTTAAACCACACACAAATTAACATTCATCTACAGTACTTTAAAGACTATACACTAAAAACTAGATATGAATGGAAACAGGAACACATTGGGCCTGATTTTGATGAGTTGTTTGGCCAAATATGCTATGAGAATTGTCTCCCTCTAAAACCAACCCACTATGTTTCAATTACAAACCATCCAATAAAAATCAACCTTCATTGGCACAGTCTCATCAGATCCAATTACCTCTCCTGTTTGTGGACTTAATGACCAAGAACACCACTACCAGTCCATCTTACTGACGGCGTGTTAAGCAGACACTAGCTACAGCTGTTACAGGAGAAATGAGGATGTATCCTGTTATCACTTCAGCTATGCTATTATCAGTCTGTCACTTAACAAAGACAAACACAGGCACAATGTTTACACTGTGGAAACGCACAGAGCCCCCAGGTAACACAGCCCAGAGTCCCAGGTAACACAGCCCAGAGCCCCAGGTAACACAGCCCAGAGCCCCAGGTAACACAGCCCAGAGCCCCAGGTAACACAGCCCAGAGCCCCAGGTAACACAGCCAAGAGCCCCAGGTAACACAGCCCAGAGCCCCAGGTAACACAGCCCAGAGCCCCAGGTAACACAGCCCAGAGCCCCAGGTAACACAGCCCAGAGCCCCAGGTAACACAGCCCAGAGCCCCAGGTAACACAGCCCTCCCCACCACACACAACACTACAAACACTGTCTGGAAAAGCCTACTGAGAACTGACAGCGAATCAGAACGCACCTTTAGTCCGATCTGTGTGGTTTCCTGTTGTTTGGCCTCCAGGAGGGCTTGCAGTTTGTCATATTCAGCTGGTTTGTACCTGGAGCAGCACAGCCTCTTCATCTGCACAGCAGCCATGGTTTCTGTTTCTGTACAAGGCAGCACAGGTCAGTCAGCTCTGTGGAAACACCTAGCATGGTTTTACTGTCTGAGCTGCTGCAGGCCTTCTCTGTCTACAGCAGGAGTGGAAACACACACACCTTCAGCACAACAAGAGCTAAGCAGTGTGGAGTCAGTGATGTCAGAGACAGCTCACCTGTATCCTGGGATCCTCTCAAGGTGCGCTGGGCCCTCCCACTCATCTCTGCCCATCTGGTCTCCAGCCTGGAATCAATCTCAACTGTCCTCAGCAAAGAACACAGCCATACATACAAATAGAAATAACTGGAAGTTCAACACTTCACCTCCACTCAAAAGTAGTTCTTTAGTTTAATCAGCTTACTCAAAGGATTAAAACTTCAGGACTACATTCAAGAACGTAGCCTTTTAAAGATAACTATTAAAGACTGTTCTATTGAACATTCAAGGTCTTAGAGATAGCAGGAATAACCTCTAAAGTCTCTCCAAAGTATCAGAAGTAGCCAGTAGGCCGGCCTAGCATCAGATGGTGTGGTTTGTGATCAGACACATCTCAGGGATTTCTCTGCTCAGGAAATGATGTCTCCTATCTTGGCCCAGCTCAAACACCATCAACCGCCTGCTTGCCTTTACTCACCTTGTCAAATAGAACCAAATAAACACATAGAAGGAAAGGTTTTACTAATCCCTGTAGTAGCCAATCCTGTGAGAAAAAATAATGACTCTATTTGTATTCATGCGGGTCCCAGCTGTAGAATAACATCAAATATCTTTCAATGCAGAAATTAATTTGACATGGCAGAGCTGGATGAAGTGAAGGCAGTAACCATCGGGAATAATCATTAATTCTCTTAATGCATGTGATTATTTCTGGAGGCCCCACCATCATCCAACCCATCTTCATTTAACTCTGACTCCTCCACACATTGTACACAACGGCTAAATCTGTCCACAGCAATTCAATCCTCCAGTTAAGATAAGTAATAGTGTAAAATATGCTGTTACGATAAAGAGCCTGATATTTCATATTTTTCACAACCCCTGGAGAATGATTAGTGCTCTGCTATTACCATCAGCTCCCTGAAGAGGTTTGAACTGAGCAGCAGAGTGGTGGAGGAGCTGTTCAATGATGACTCTAGAACACAGTGGAACACAATAGAGGTAGTACTAGCATTCTAGCCACTACAGACTAGAGTTAGTACTAGCACTAGAGTTAGTACTAGCACTAGAGGTAGTACTAGCATTCTAGCCACTACAGACTAGAGTTAGTACTAGCACTAGAGTTAGTACTAGCACTAGAGTTAGTACTAGCACTAGAGGTAGTACTAGCATTCTAGCCACTACAGACTAGAGTTAGTACTAGCACTAGAGTTAGTACTAGCATTCTAGCCACTACAGACTAGAGTTAGTACTAGCTCTAGAGTTAGTACTAGCTCTAGAGTTAGTACTAGCACTAGAGTTAGTACTAGCAGTAGAGTTAGTACTAGCACTAGAGTTAGTACTAGCATTCTAGCCACTACAGACTAGAGTTAGTACTAGCAGTAGAGTTAGTACTAGCAGTAGAGTTAGTACTAGCACTAGAGTTAGTACTAGCAGTAGAGTTAGTACTAGCACTAGAGTTAGTACTAGCAGTAGAGTTAGTACTAGCAGTAGAGTTAGTACTAGCAGTAGAGTTAGTACTAGCAGTAGAGTTAGTACTAGCAGTAGAGTTAGTACTAGATGTGACTAGTACTAGAGGCTGACGGCTTCTCAGTGCCACAAAACTCAAGACTTAAAGCAGTGAACGTTTCAAAACATGACCTAAAATCACGCATAAAAGGGGGTTTAGTGAGAGAACGGCATTGCATGGTCAGTTTACATTAAAGAAATATTTGATTTGTCCACTCTAACACCACTGGATCTTACCTTATTAAGGTGTTCTTCCTCCCCAGCAGCACTCATGGATTTGGTTGACAAAATTTGTAACCAAGGAAACTATTTTCTCCCTGCGATTGGCCAATTCAACGATGAGAACACGCCCCTTCTGTGCCAAAGTGATCCAATGAGGACAGAGCTGCTAACCTCCAAGGGTGACGTCATTCCACAGCATTCCTGGTATTCCTTCGGAGTAAAGAGAGGACTCTGCCCGCTGCTCCAGTCCCTCTCCTCGGCATGCAGGGCACCGGAGCTCCGGACACACTGGACTAACACTTCCACACTTCTACACAACTTCAATGCTCCAATGTGGATTCGTGCCAAAACACAGCGATCTGAACAACAATCCTCCTACAGGTACTGACTTATTTCTCTCCCTCTTTTAAATGGTTCAGAAGGAAAAGAAACATCTGTAGGCGTGATATTCAGACTTATTCCATGTATTAATAAAGTGGTAAGTGATTGTGCATGTTAAGGATCTTGTGTGTGCTGGTCTCGGGATCTTTAAGAGCCTGATCTGGTTCTTGTTCCCGGGTGTCCTCACCTTTACATGTGCGCAGTTCAGCCGCTACATTCTAGTAGAAACTTTAAATGTTTAAAACAGGCTTTCATTACACAGGAGCTACTTAATACCAAAGTGTTTTACTGTGGATGAGCTCGTCCTTAAGACGGCGAACACAAAGTGTTCCTCCCCACCAGGTGAGCTTTGTCTGGTGTTCTGAGGAATGCTGGATCTCCAAGGGGCGGAGATCGATGCGCTTCCGCACTTAAATACAACGTTTTCCCCGTTTGCGTTGCATTAAAAAGCATGAATCCTATATATCTGTAAGGTCTTTAACCATCATGAACACTGCAGATTTTTCTTTAACCCTTCATAAGATTGTCTTGTTCTGATATCTGCACCAAACCTTTCGATCTCTGTTCTTTCTTAACTTAACGCAGTCTGTAAACTCAGCTGTGCGCTGCCTGTTTACAAACTTAATAAACTACAAACATCCAGATAACTGATGATCTGCTTCTGATGTGACCTTTTATCTGGGTCAAAACTAGAGGAACTCCTGAGATTGACTCAGTCTGTTTTGGCGGATATAAAGTGGCCACATGCGGCATCATGGCAGACAGGCTTCACTTCTTCCTGTGTTCGCTTATCCAGACTGGTCTCTCCTAAAGAGGACTCTGTCCACAGCCAGACTGGTCTCTCCTAAAGAGGACTCTGTCCACAGCCAGGCTGGTCTCTCCTAAAGAGGACTCTGTCCACAGCCAGACTGGTCTCTCCTAAAGAGGACTCTGTCCACAGCCAGGCTGGTCTCTCCTAAAGAGGACTCTGTCCACAGCCAGACTGGTCTCTCCCATAGAGGACTCTGTCCACAGCCAGACTGGTCTCTCCCATAGAGGACTCTGTCCACAGCCAGACTGGTCTCTCCCATAGAGGACTCTGTCCACAGCCAGACTGGTCTCTCCCATAGAGGACTCAGTCCACAGCCAGGCTGGTCTCTCCTAAAGAGGATTCAGTCCACAGCCAGGCTGGTCTCTCCTAAAGAGGACTCAGTCTCTGTCCACAGCCAGGCTGGTCTCTCCCATAGAGGACACAGTCTCAGTCCACAGCCAGGCTGGTCTCTCCCATAGAGGACACAGTCTCTGTCCACAGCCAGGCTGGTCTCTCCTAAAGAGGACTCAGTCTCTGTCCACAGCCAGGCTGGTCTCTCCCATAGAGGACACAGTCTCAGTCCACAGCCAGGCTGGTCTCTCCCATAGAGGACACAGTCTCAGTCCACAGCCAGGCTGGTCTCTCCCATAGAGGACACAGTCTCTGTCCACAGCCAGGCTGGTCTCTCCTAAAGAGGACTCAGTCTCTGTCCACAGCCAGGCTGGTCTCTCCCATAGAGGACACAGTCTCTGTCCACAGCCAGGCTGGTCTCTCCCATAGAGGACTCAGTCTCTGTCCACAGCCAGGCTGGTCTCTCCCATAGAGGACTCAGTCTCTGTCCACAGCCAGGCTGGTCTCTCCCATAGAGGACTCAGTCCACAGGCTGTTTGGAGAAACACAACCCTCCATGTTAGGCTATTTTAGATGCATACACAACCTCTTTGAAGTGTCAAGGTTTTCACCTCATGAATCCATTTGAAATGCTCTGGGAATGCCGAGTAGAAACCTGCTCTTCCCATATGGAAAAACTAGGAAATTGAAAATCTCCTTTCAGGGTGGTGGATTATCCTCAGCCACAGCAACAAACTGATTTATGGTGTTACAGTTACAAAGTTGCTTTTCCTTCTCATGGTACATTAGTAGGTTATTTGTATCCCTTCCACATTGTACTGGCCATTACATAATAGAACACTATTACACTTAGTCCATTTATCATAAGGCTTCAATCCCAAGGTTATGGGTTGAAAAGTAACAAACTACTTTCCACTTTTGCAAAAAGACCAACATACTGAGAACTAAAATAATGTTTGGGAAATGCATTTCATTACGCACACACTCCCTCTTTCTCCTGCTCTCCTTCCTTCCCACTCTCTCTCCCTGTCTCTCTCTCTCTCTGTCTCTGTGTATCTTTGTCCCTCTCTGTGTGTCTTTGTCTGTGTGTGTGTGTCTCTCTCTCTGTGTCTCTTATCTTCTCTCTGTGTCTCTCTCTCTCTCTAGGTGTCTCTTCTCTCAGTGTCTCTCTCTCTCTGTCTCTCTCTGTGTCTCTCGCTCTCTTGGTATCTCTCTCTCCTCGTGCTTCACATTACTGCACACTCTAAGCAGCTGACATGTCAGTGTGTCTGCGGGGGGGGGGGGGGGGGGGGGGGTAGATTTTCTCTGGAGGTGTTTCAGAAAGGTCTTGATAAATCTCAAGACTTGTTTTAAAGGAGTTCATGTTGTGTGGAAATGTTGCTCTTCTCATTAGATCAGATTCAACTTTATTACACATGTATGAATACAAGGAAACGAACGAACATCGTCATCTTGTGGAGCGTGATGCTTATCAGCACTGATGTGTCATGTGACTAGTGTCTGTGGGGCTGTGTGCTCTACTTTTATTAAAGCCATAAATTAACGTGTTGTTCTAGTGTGTTCTGTGTGTCTGTTGACCATGAAATAAAAGCAGAGTTGTTCAGATAATGAGCAGATGTGAGTTCCTTCTGCAAGCTTGCTGAAGGCATTTTCATCTTCATGTCAGATTGATTGTTTGACCCTGGACTCATGGATGATTTTATTTAACAGGAACTGACATCAGTTGAATAGTTCAGGCGTTCTTTGAAGAGCTCCTCGTTTTTTTCACTGTTCGCAGTTCTGCCTTGTCACATGAAGGCTTAAAGGAACACTCTCTGCTGAAGGGAAAAGGGATGCTTATTAAAACCTTCTGTTAGGCTACATGTTAGATTTGTCTACTTTCAAGTTTTTGAGATGTATTTATTTGTTTTGTGTTCGTGACGTTGTGTCCTTGGGCAAGGCACTTCACCCTACTTTCCTCAGGGAGGGAATGTCCCTGTACTTACTGTAAGTCACTCTGGATAAGAGCGTCTGAAAATGAATGTTAATGTACTTTCTTTTTCAACCAAAATGTTCTGCCTCAAAAAGACCTTATAATGAACTAGTACATCTGAGCTTTACCTTCAGTCAGTAAGGCAGCAGATCATTCTGCTTTAAGGGGAAGTTGGAGAAATGGGTGAATAAATGATTTTCTTCCTCCGGCTGGCAGGTCCTAGGAGGACTACTGTGTCCCCTGAGGCCAGTGTCCTCTGCTGGTGTGAGGCCAGTGTCCTCTGCTGGTGTGAGGCCAGTTTCCTCTGCTGGTGTGAGGCCAGTGTCCTCTGCTGGTCTGAGGCCAGTGTCCTCTGCTGGTGTGAGGCCAGTTTCCTCTGCTGGTTTGAGGCCAGTGTCCTCTGCTGGTGTGAGGCCAGTGTCCTCTGCTGGTTTGAGGCCAGTGTCCTCTGCTGGTCTGAGGCCAGTGTCCTCTGCTGGTGTGAGGCCAGTGTCCTCTGCTGGTGTGAGGCCAGTGTCCTCTGCTGGTTTGAGGCCAGTGTCCTCTGCTGGTTTGAGGCCAGTGTCCTCTGCTGGTCTGAGGCCAGTGTCCTCTGCTGGTCTGAGGCCAGTGTCCTCTGCTGGTGCTCACACGATGATGTCATGCCACAGAGCCAGCTCATGTTCAGAGACGCACTGTAACTGCTCTTCTCATCAGCCACTTTCAGCCTTCTTCACCTGCCACTCTGTAATGGCTGATGATTACCTGCTTAATGTTCCGTACTAATCATCTCTTTTATCTCCCCTGGTAGCTCGTGATGGGATGTGGATGAGAAATGCAAACAACTGACAGCAAGGTGCTTTCCTCCATTCTGCCTCGCTACTATTTCATGGCCTTGATATTAATCTGATCGCCTTGATATTAATCTGATCGCCTTGATATTAATCTGATCGCCTTGACACTTATTCGACGGCCTTGATACTTATTTGACGGCCTTGCTACTTATTCTACGGCCTTGATTCTTATTCGAAGGGCTTGATACTTATTCGAGGGCTTTGATACTTATTCGACAGGCTTGATACTTATTCGAAGGCCTTGATACTTATACGAGGGCTTTAATACTTATTCGAGGGCCTTGATACTTATTCGACAGCCTTGATACTTATTTGAGGGCCTTGATACGTATTCGAAGGCCTTGATACTTATTCGAAGGGCTTGATACTTATTCGAGGGCCTTGATACTATTTCGAGGGCTTTGATACTTATTCGACAGCCTTGATACTTATTCGAGGGCCTTGATACTATTTCGAGGGCCTTGATACTATTTCGAGGGCTTTGATACTTATTCGACAGCCTTGATACTTATTCGAAGGCCTCGATACTTATACGAGGGCTTTAATACTTATTTGAGGGCCTTGATACTTTTTTCCATCTCATCTTCCTCCACTCTTGTACTTTCTTTCCTACATCTAGTCTGCATGCTGTGGTGTAGAAAGAGTGCTTCTGCTGCTTGAGGACAGCCACAAGTTGTAGACCAGGGGAATTCCACTGTGAGTGTGTAATTTTGATCACATGGGAGCTTCGTCTGGAAGTGCTGTGTGAGTTTGCAGTGACACAAACACTGAATGAATGGTTGTGGGACATCTGTATTACCAGTTTACATTAACAGTTAGTCATATAGCAGGACGATCTGATCCAGAGCAAGTACAGGAACATTCCCCCTGAGGGAAGTAGGCTGAAGTGCTTGCCCCAGGACACAACGTCATATTTGCACGGCCGGGATTTGAACCAGCAACCCTCTGATTACTAGCTAATTTCCCTTACTGCTACACCACCTGACTCCAAGTAGATTATCAAGTAGAGAAACGCATCAACACTCAGTAATTGTCATCCGTCATGTATGTTACCTAGTCAGATATGTCATGTATGTTACCTAGTCAGATATGTCATGTATGTTACCTAGTCAGATATGTCATGTATGTTACCTAGTCAGATATGTCATGTATGTTACCTAGTCAGATATGTCATGTATGTTACCTAGTCAGATATGTCATGTATGTTACCTAGTCAGATATGTCATGTATGTTACCTAGTCAGATATAATTTGGTGGTATTTGTGGCTCTTTTGGAAGAACATGAACCACAGGCTGACATTCCTGCTTCTGTCCAATCATCAAGATCTAAAACAGCAGAAAGCTTTAGTGTGAATATGTTCAGATCTGTGATGCCAACAGACTGATCTGATCTGGCTGGTCTGGATCAGGGATGTGGATCTGGCTGGTCTGGATCAGGGATGTGGATCTGGCTGGTCTGGATCAGGGATGTGGATCTGGCTGGTCTGGATCAGGGATGTGGATCTGGCTGGTCTGGATCAGGGATGTGGATCTGGCTGGTCTGGATCAGGGATGTGGATCTGGCTGGTCTGGATCAGGCATGTGGATCTGGCTGGTCTGGATCAGGGATGTGGATCTGGCTGGTCTGGATCAGGGATGTGGATCTGGCTGGTCTGGATCAGGGATGTGGATCTGGCTGGTCTGGATCAGGGATGTGGATCTGGCTGGTCTGGATCAGGCATGTGGATCTGGCTGGTCTGGATCAGGGATGTGGATCTGGCTGGTCTGGATCAGGGATGTGGATCTGGCTGGTCTGGATCAGGGATGTGGATCTGGCTGGTCTGGATCAGGCATGTGGATCTGGCTGGTCTGGATCAGGGATGTGGATCTGGCTGGTCTGGATCAGGGATGTGGATCTGGCTGGTCTGGATCAGGGATGTGGATCTGGCTGGTCTGGATCAGGGATGTGGATCTGGCTGGTCTGGATCAGGGATGTGGATCTGGCTGGTCTGGATCAGGCATGTGGATCTGGCTGGTCTGGATCAGGGATGTGGATCTGGCTGGTCTGGATCAGGGATGTGGATCTGGCTGGTCTGGATCAGGGATGTGGATCTGGCTGGTCTGGATCAGGCATGTGGATCTGGCTGGTCTGGATCAGGCATGTGGATCTGGCTGGTCTGGATCAGGGATGTGGATCTGGCTGGTCTGGATCAGGGATGTGGATCTGGCTGGTCTGGATCAGGGATGTGGATCTGGCTGGTCTGGATCAGGCATGTGGATCTGGCTGGTCTGGATCAGGGATGTGGATCTGGCTGGTCTGGATCAGGGATGTGGATCTGGCTGGTCTGGATCAGGGATGTGGATCTGGCTGGTCTGGATCAGGGATGTGGATCTGGCTGGTCTGGATCAGGCATGTGGATCTGGCTGGTCTGGATCAGGTATGTGGATCTGGCTGGTCTGGATCAGGGATGTGAATCTGGCTGGTCTGGATCAGGCATGTGGATCTGGCTGGTCTGGATCAGGGATGTGGATCTGGCTGGTCTGGATCAGGGATGTGGATCTGGCTGTTAACTGCTGATCTAACTCCATGTGTGGATACATTCCTGAAAGAGCTCCAGATTTCATGCTTTGGTTGGATCCTGAGTGGCTGAAGATGATAAAAGAACACAAGGCATGTCAGCGCTTTGAGAGATTAGGCCTCACAAAAGATTCTAGTCCAGTGAAATGACTCCATAGTCCAGGTCTGCTGAGTCTGAAGTCTGAAGCTGCTCTGCTCCTGTCCTGCATCATGTGACCACCTCCTGTCCTGCATCACGTGACCAGCTCCTGTCCTGCATCATGTGACCAGCTCCTGTCCTGCATCATGTGACCAGCTCCTGTCCTGCATCATGTGACCAGCTCCTGTCCTGCATCATGTGACCAGCTCCTGTCCTGCATCATGTGACCAGCTCCTGTCCTGCATCATGTGACCACCTCCTGTCCTGCATCATGTGACCAGCTCCTGTCCTGCATCATGTGACCACCTCCTGTCCTGCATCATGTGACCAGCTCCTGTCCTGCATCATGTGACCACCTCCTGTCCTGCATCATGTGACCAGCTCCTGTCCTGCATCATGTGACCACCTCCTGTCCTGCATCATGTGACCAGCTCCTGTCCTGCATCATGTGACCAGCTCCTGTGAATAACACTGGAGGTGGTTGCAAATCTTTGAAGTTTTTCCCGCCAACTCTTTCCCTGCTTTCCTGCCACATGCTTCCTGCATCTCAACCCTGACAGGATGATACTGAGGTGCTTCTTACCTAAACCCTCACATATGAAAGATGCCTGTTCCATCAGGGTGTGTAGAGGAACAAACCCTCAGAGGTTTGGTGTTTCTCAGTGGGCTGAACAGCGGTACATAACCTGCTGGGACACCCTGGGATCAGAGGACATTGTTGAGGCCGATGTCACGGACCCGGAAGTAATTCAAGTGGCGCTGCAACACTAAAGTGAGTTTTGTGGCTCGCCTGAGTTATGGATCCAGATAAAGATTTCAAAGCCCTTTTTAAAGAAACCCTGCTGTGTGTTGATCTAAGGTCTGTCTTTGTGAAATATTACACATGGTGTCTGCTGTCAGCGCACAGCGGGAGGACGAGGCTGCTTGGCTTCTGGATTTAGAAAGAGGTGAAGGCATCTCTCCTGTGACAGCCTGTCTAACAGCCATGAGGACTCAGGTCAGGTTCATGCTGCTTCCAGGAACATGAAATCTGATCCAGTCTGCAGGATCTCTCGGCCTCACCTGTTCTAGAATATTATTTGTGAAAGGAGATGGATGATTCGCCTATAATTTTTTTGTCCTTTTTTTAAGTAAATGTCAAGCCATTTAAATGTTATATGTCAAGAACATTTACTTTCCAAAGAGGGCTTGATACTGAAAATGCAGTTCAAGCTCATGACATTTACAAAGGTATTTCATGAGTTGTAGTGAGCTATGTTGCCTTGGGGTTGCACACACACTGACTATTTGGAGCTCCTCTGGTTAAAGACACTCCAGTACAGTTTCTTAATAGAGACAGCAACAAAGTTATTGGAGGATCAGTCTGCAGGATATGGTGATGGGCAGCAGACTGGAGCCTGGAGGATATGGTGGTGGGCAGCAGACTGGAGGATATGGAGGTGGGCAGCAGTCTGGAGGATATGGAGGTGGGCAGCAGACTGGAGGATATGGTGGTGGGCAGCAGACTGGAGGATATGGTGGTGGGCAGCAGACTGGAGGATATGGTGGTGGGCAGCAGACTGGAGGATATGGTGGTGGGCAGCAGACTGGAGGATATGGTGGTGGGCAGCAGACTGGAGCCTGGAGGATATAGTGGTGGGCAGCAGACTGGAGGATATGGTGGTGGGCAGCAGACTGGAGGATATAGTGGTGGGCAGCAGACTGGAGGATATGGTGGTGGGCAGCAGACTGGAGTCTGGAGGATATGGTGGTGGGCAGCAGACTGGAGGATATGGTGGTGGGCAGCAGACTGGAGCCTGGAGGATATAGTGGTGGGCAGCAGACTGGAGGATATGGTGGTGGGCAGCAGACTGGAGGATATGGTGGTGGGCAGCAGACTGGAGGATATGGTGGTGGGCAGACTGATGTTGCTGAAATGAATCAAACATTTCGACTGTACGTCTCCCTTTTGTTTTTTTTCCTTCCTTTTTCAGTTCAGAGCTTCGAGACTTGATCTTGGGAACATATGAAATCCCAGAATAAACCTATAATTTCCTTCGCCTGTGTAATGCTAGAACGTTTGACATTTGGCACATTGTGAACTCAGCTTTGGTTGCTAGGCTAACAGCTAAATATAATGTTGAACAGCCAGTCTGTTAAAAGAGCTCGACATTTTCAGCTCCTAATTCAAGTCGGTAATTAGTTTCTGGTGATGGAAAGCCTGATATTGTTGTGAGCTTTCTGCTCCTTTCAAACGTAACTCTGTCAATCCTTCACAACTTGAAAACTTAAGTCCCAGATGGTTCTCATGCACATGGAATGCTTTGGTACTTGAACTAATACAGAATACTGTTGGAATACAGAAAATATGGAGGTGGAAGTGGAGAGCATCATAGGTGTGGAGAAAGAGATGTTTCTTTGCTCAGCATCTTCCTGCAGATAGGAATCTCCTGGCGATGCCTTTGATAAAACCATCCATTCCACAGTGCAGCAGTACACTCAGTCATGAATCAAACCTGAGAAGACGACTAAAGGGGAATTTATTTTACTAACCTGCTGACTGTGATTTACTCTTCAATTAAAGCTTCTGTCATAGCTACTCTGTCCTCCCTCTGCCTCCTGCTCCTCTGTCCCCCCTCTGCCTCCTGCTACTCTGTCCTCCCTCTGCCTCCTGCTCCTCTGTCCCCCCTCTGCCTCCTGCTCCTCTGTCCTCCCTCTGCCTCCTGCTCCTCTGTCCCCCCTCTGCCTCCTGCTCCTCTGTCCTCCCTCTGCCTCCTGCTCCTCTGTCCTCCCTCTGCCTCCTGCTCCTCTGTCCTCCCTCTGCCTCCTGCTCCTCTGTCCTCCCTCTGCCTCCTGCTCCTCTGTCCCCCCCTCTGCCTCCTGCTCCTCTGTCCTCCCTATGCCTCCTGCTCCTCTGTCCTCCCTCTGCCTCCTGCTCCTCTGTCCTCCCTCTGCCTCCTGCTCCTCTGTCCTCCCTCTGCCTCCTGCTCCTCTGTCCCCCCTCTGCCTCCTGCTCCTCTGTCCCCCCTCTGCCTCCTGCTCCTCTGTCCCCCCTCTGCCTCCTGCTCCTCTGTCCTCCCTCTGCCTCCTGCTCCTCTGTCCTCCCTCTGCCTCCTGCTCCTCTGTCCTCCCTCTGCCTCCTGCTCCTCTGTCCCCCCTCTGCCTCCTGCTCCTCTGTCCTCCCTCTGCCTCCTGCTCCTCTGTCCTCCCTCTGCCTCCTGCTCCTCTGTCCTCCCTCTGCCTCCTGCTCCTCTGTCCTCCCTCTGCCTCCTGCTCCTCTGTCCCCCCCTCTGCCTCCTGCTCCTCTGTCCTCCCTCTGCCTCCTGCTCCTCTGTCCCCCCTCTGCCTCCTGCTCCTCTGTCCTCCCTCTGCCTCCTGCTCCTCTGTCCTCCCTCTGCCTCCTGCTCCTCTGTCCTCCCTCTGCCTCCTGCTCCTCTGTCCTCCCTCTTCCTCCTGCTCCTCTGTCCTCCCTCTGCCTCCTGCTCCTCTGTCCTCCCTCTGCCTCCTGCTCCTCTGTCCCCCCCTCTGCCTCCTGCTCCTCTGTCCCCCCTCTGCCTCCTGCTCCTCTGTCCTCCCTCTGCCTCCTGCTCCTCTGTCCTCCCTCTGCCTCCTGCTCCTCTGTCCTCCCTCTGCCTCCTGCTCCTCTGTCCCCCCCTCTGCCTCCTGCTCCCCCCACAGTGATTTCTAGGACCTGCTTCATGTGCCGGACTGAAAGGGCAACATGAGGCTGACTGGACACTTTGCCATTTCCTCTCAAACTCATTTCCTTCTATCCACACATCATGGCTCGCTGCGTTAGCTCTCTGTTTGATGAAACTGAAATATGTTTGTGTTTCATTTATTTTTCACGAAGGCCCAAAGGTAGATTCCCAAGGCAGCCTTGTGTTGCTTTAATGGGAAGGTGGTTAGGATCTAGGACATGTGCTATTCTTGTGTGGATACCAGAGTCGAAACAGGTTAATGTTGTGAAACCTTATCTTCGAGTGGACATGGATATTGTCATCTGGATTTAAGAATGAAAAGGAGGATGTTTTGATGTATCTACCTTACATAAGTCCTGGACTGTATTCTGCGCTGTATCATTGATTCAAGTTGCCCATTCAGACACTACAGGAGACACAGGAAAGGACATATTGGACCCCTGAGTCAAGTGTTCCATATCTGTGCAGGCAGGCACAGCGAGCGTGTGGTTGAGGTCAACAAGGTTTTATTCCTCTGACTGTGACCTTGATGAGGTGTTTTTTTTATTTTACTCTGGGTGACAGAAGCTGCTGACTTTTCAAACCACAGAGAAACAAACAGGTTCAGAGAAGATAAACAACTTAATGTCCCTCTGATCTTCAAGGCTGAGGCACTTCCTGTCCTTATAACCACCACAGGAGCACATTAACTTCCTGTCCTTATAACCACCACAGGAGCACATAAACTTCCTGTCCTTATAACCACCAGAGGAGCACATGAACTTCCTGTCCTTATAACCACCACAGGAGCACATGAACTTCCTGTCCTTATAACCACCACAGGAGCACATGAACTTCCTGTCCTTATAACCACCAGAGGAGCACATGAACTTCCTGTACTTATAACCACCACAGGAGCACATTAACTTCCTGTCCTTATAACCACCACAGGAGCACATGAACTTCCTGTCCTTATAACCACCACAGGAGCACATGAAGAAGAGGTGAGATTCCCTCCATGGTCTCGTCTTTGTAACAGAATGTGGGAATCGTCACAAAGTCCTTAGCTTTTTCAATGCCATTTCAGGGCTGTTATTAAAGGGAGCTGCAGGGCTGTGTGGTTGAGTATAGCTGAGTAGTGGAACATTCCTTGCACAATAACCCCACCCCCCCCCCTCCCCCGCTCCCATGTTCATTGCTTTAGATTCATAAGGAGCTCCTGCAGGTTATACTGATGTCTGGAACAGAGACCTCAGTGACCTGCAGTGTTGAGGACTGAGGGGCCAGAGATCCTCACAGAGAGACCAGGGGGAGGTGGGGGAGGCCTGGGGAGGCCTGGGGGAGGCCTGGGGGGGGGCCTGGGGAGGCCTGGGGGGGGGGGGAGAGGGCTTTCAGCTGATGAACTGTGGATGAAGGTACTGAGGTTTTCCCCGTCTGACGAGAGCATTTCTGCAGCCGTATTTAGGAGATAATTTGAAGAGAAGTCAGTTTCCTCCAGAACACCAAGGCTGTAATTAGAAGGGTTCTTTTAAACGCTGCTATCAGCAGCACCCCCTCATTTGATTGGACGGTGGCAGCACCCCCTCATTTGATTGGACGGCGGTTCATCTGTCTGACCCCCAACATGTCAGTTCTGATGCACTGAGTGGTTAATAAGCGCCGCTTTATGCAAATGAGACGCTGCACTTCCTGTTTATCTCCTCTGGCTGGAGGTCTGCCTCTTGATGAGCTGCCTTCTCTCCTGCCTCATCACCTGCCTTCTCTCCTGCCTCATCTCCTGCCTTCTCTCCTGCCTCATCTCCTGCCTTCTCTCCTGCCTCATCTCCTGCCTTCTCTCCTGCCTCATCTCCTGCCTTCTCTCCTGCCTCATCTCCTGCCTTCTCTCCTGCCTTCTCTCCTGCCTCATCTCCTGCCTTCTCTCCTGCCTCATCTCCTGCCTCATCTCCTGCCTTCTCTCCTGCCTTCTCTCCTGCCTCATCTCCTGCCTCATCTCCTGCCTTCTCTCCTGCCTCATCACCTGCCTCATCTCCTGCCTCATCTCCTGCCTTATCTCCTGCCTCATCACCTGCCTCATCTCCTGCCTCATCTCCTGTCTCATCTCCTGCCTCATCTCCTGTGGTGGTGAGAAGATCTGGATCAGAATCAGAAGAGGGTTTTAATTACCATCAAAATGAACGTAAATTAACTGTGTCAGGAAGATGCAGTCAATGAACATATACAGATCTTATTTTTTGGGGGAAAAGCAGAAATGTATAACTAAAATGTAGAAGTCTAATACTAAAGATCTGAATGTTTGTACAGGTGTGTCTTCCCCAGCTCTTCCCGCCTGTCGGGGGGGGGGGGGGGGGTGGACTGGGGATATGAATGTGATCATAATCCCCCCTGTACCCCTCCAGGACACGAGGACCCTCCCTCAGAGGAGTGTGTGACTCCATCAATCTGTTATGACTCTTCTGCTCTGTAATGAACCTGCCAGATGAATCTATTGATGAGGAGTCAGATCTCTAAGCTAGGCTAATGCTGCTCTTAGCCTGTGATTGATCATCGGCTGCTGTAAGCGCTCCGAACCTGAGAGCTGCTGAGCACGCTCTGTGATTCAACCCAAGACAGCTGCATTGTGGGTAACCCAGGAACAGCCAGTATTGAACCGATTGTGATGCAAATGAACCCCCTGTTCACTGGATGAGCTATTTCTCTCTTTTTTCGATTTACCTAGACTCAGTACATGGAACCCTGTCTTGTTACAATGATGGTATTGAACTATGAGAAGCGCCTGATCTGGTCTGAAATGAGGCGGGATGAGAGCCAGCAACTCCTGACTGAGTCAGAATGGAAACTGATTAGAATTTGTTATCGTCCTCAGAAGTAATGAACAAGTTTCCTCTGACAGATCAGCGGTTCATATCAGTTGGGGTTAGTCTGTGGTTTCTGTGGTGTAGAGATGGTGTCCATCTTCTGGATGGTGGCGTTGGTCTGTAGAGACGACTTCAAAAAGTAGCTGTCCTGGGAAATTGAGTGGTGGGGTATTTAATATTATAAATGTATAATGTTTAATACCCAATCACAGCTCCTCAGGACAACTACTTTTTTATTGCGACAGCCATTTATTTGTTATTAACGTTTTCCTTTTATGATACTTGGTTGTTGCACTTTTCTAACTGCTACATGGCTACAGTCATATCTGAAGAATGTGTTATAATGAGGAAGCAAATGTCTTTGACATGACTTGTCTGTGGAAAGATTCCCTCTCCTGTGTCAACATGAAGTGTTCTGGCTGTTCAGGTCTCCATCTTCAACCTTGATTCCAGCAGGAGTCATCAACCACCAATCAGAATCCTTGATTCCTTGATGACACGTTCAAACAGCTGCTGAAACTGTGTTGAAGCTGGAGATGAAGGGAGGAGGTGGGGGGAGCGTTCAAGAACTCTCACTGTGCCCTGTTGGATTACAACATCACTGCCTCAGGGTTGGAATGGTTGCAGGATGTTAACATGGAAGAAATCCCACAGCCTGAAATCATGTTTGTCTTGTCACTGCAAGGATGGTGAACCTGTCTCACTGCGAGGATGGTGAACCTGTCTCGCTGTGAGGATGGTGAACCTGTCTCACTGCGAGGATGGTGAACCTGTCTCACTGTGAGGATGGTGAACCTGTCTCGCTGTGAGGATGGTGAACCTGTCTCACTGTGAGGATGGTGAACCTGTCTTACTGTGAGGATGGTGAACCTGTCTTACTGTGAGGATGGTGAACCTGTCTCACTGCGAGGATGGTGAACCTGTCTCACTGTGAGGATGGTGAACCTGTCTCACTGCGAGGATGGTGAACCTGTCTCACTGCGAGGATGGTGAACCTGTCTCACTGCGAGGATGGTGAACCTGTCTCACTGCGAGGATGGTGAACCTGTCTCACTGCGAGGATGGTGAACCTGTCTCACTGCGAGGATGGTGAACCTGTCTCACTGCGAGGATGGTGAACCTGTCTCACTGTGAGGATGGTGAACCTGTCTCACTGCGAGGATGGTGAACCTGTCTCACTGCGAGGATGGTGAACCTGTCTCACTGCGAGGATGGTGAACCTGTCTCGCTGTGAGGATGGTGAACCTGTCTCACTGCGAGGATGGTTAACCTGTCTTACTGTGAGGATGGTGAACCTGTCTCACTGCGAGGATGGTGGACCTGTCTTACTGTGAGGATGGTGAACCTGTCTCGCTGTGAGGATGGTGAACCTGTCTCGCTGTGAGGATGGTGAACCTGTCTCACTGCGAGGATGGTTAACCTGTCTTACTGTGAGGATGGTGAACCTGTCTTACTGTGAGGATGGTGAACCTGTCTCACTGTGAGGATGGTGAACCTGTCTCACTGCGAGGATGGTGGACCTGTCTTACTGTGAGGATGGTGAACCTGTCTTACTGTGAGGATGGTGGACCTGTCTTACTGTGATGAAGGATTCCAAGCTTGTGTGTGTGTGTGTGTGTGTGTCCTGCAGGAAGAGGAGGGCTGGGATTGATGTGTTATGTATCACATGGTGGGACGGGCTGTTCCCTAGTATGAGTGTGTTTCCTGTCCACCCTGAGCCAAGCCTATCCCTGCACACACACACACACACACACACCCTACATGTGCTCAGACTGACCCTGATTAGATGATATTTCAACATCTGTGGACAGTGTTTGAAGATGCAGGCAAGCCTGGGCTCAGGATCAGAGGAGCCCTGTCTTTCTGCTCTCTGTCCTGTCTTCCTGCTCTCTGTCCTGTCTTCCTGCTCTCTGTCCTGTCTTCCTGCTCTCTGTCCTGTCTTCCTGCTCTCTGTCCTGTCTTCCTGCTCTCTGTCCTGTCTTCCTGCTCTCTGTCCTGTCTTCCTGCTCTCTGTCCTGTCTTCCTGCTCTCTGTCCTGTCTTCCTGCTATCTGTCCTGTCTTCCTGCTCTCTGTCCTGTCTTCCTGCTCTCTGTCCTGTCTTCCTGCTCTCTGTCCTGTCTTCCTGCTCTCTGTCCTGTCTTCCTGCTATCTGTCCTGTCTTCCTGCTCTCTGTCCTGTCTTCCTGCTCTCTGTCCTGTCTTCCTGCTCTCTGTCCTGTCTTCCTGCTCTCTGTCCTGTCTTCCTGCTCTCTGTCCTGTCTTCCTGCTCTCTGTCCTGTCTTCCTGCTCTCTGTCCTGTCTTCCTGCTCTCTCTGTCCTGTCTTCCTGCTCTCTGTCCTGTCTTCCTGCTCTCTGTCCTGTCTTCCTGCTCTCTGTCCTGTCTTCCTGCTCTCTGTCCTGTCTTCCTGCTCTCTGTCCTGTCTTCCTGCTCTCTCTCTGTCCTGTCTGTCTCTTTCCATTAATTCCAGCAGGCTGTCTGTTCCATACTGTACCTCACCCTCCTAGACAGCACCAGGGTACGACTATATAGGTCTGGGGTTGATTTGATATTGTCTGGTGTGTGTGTGTGTTTGTGTGGTGTGTGTGCGTGTGTGTGTGTGTGCTCTCCCACAGGCCTTAAGCTCTGGATAGGAGACATTCCTCAGCAGCTGGGTGTGTCAGGCAGAGTAAAGTATTTTCAGCTGTCGAGAGCAACAGAAAGTAAAACGTTTAGGAATCTAATAATAGTTAGTGTTTTTGTGTAAAAAACAGCACTTTGGACAGAGACACACACAGATTAATCATTTGCTGGATCAGTGTGCCACAGTGGTTAACTGTGGGTGTTTAGAGTTCTCTAACCCTGGTCTTAGTGTGGTTTGTGTAGGACCGTTTGCTACGCTACAAACAATGATTGTCCTTGCAAGGATCTGTTTGTGTGTTTGCACATGTGCTAAGAACCATCTTACATCAATTACTGTTGTATATCTGGCCTCTCTCTCCAGCAGTATTTAAACGTGTGTGTGTTTTTCCTGAATAGATTGTGCTTGGCTTTGCAGAGGCAGCTAGTACTTTCCCTAGTAGCATTAGCCAAAATCTGGAACCTTGATAAACGCTTTACTTGGCCCTGATGCAGGATTGTAATTCTCTGTTATTTTCTAATTTGTTTATATGGAGCTGAACCTTGGTATTGATCATGCTTAAAGAGCTCCATGGAGCGCTCACAGACCACAGCCTAAGAATTCAGCTTAGTCAGTCACTCTCTGTGATGGCAGCAGTTAAACATGCCTGGTCTGTGGGGTCTGTGAGGTTCTGTACCCTGGAGGTCTCACACTCCTTCCAGAACCTTCTGACAGGTCACTGTAGATCAGCTGCAGCAGGCAGGAGGCTGAGACAGACGTGAATTCAGACTTGAACTTATTTAGGGAGAAGTGAGGAATGGCTGTGGGACAGACCTGGGGGGGGGGGGGGGGGGGGAGGGAGTTTTAATGGGATGCTTAACTAACCTGATAGAGCATGAGAACACTCCTGCATTATGGAGGGGAAAGGTTCATTTCGTCTTGTGGCCACATGAACAAACCCACTCATTGGAACACTGCTGATTTGGATATTCAGAGAAGGAGAATCCCTTCATCCTGTCAGGGCTCCTGTGTGGGTGCAGACTGTCTTCATGCAGACTGTCTTCATGACATTGCAGCTCGTCCTCTAAGTGGGTAATTAAGTAGCAACAGTTCATTCATACAGCAGAGCTGGTGTGCAGTGAGCTGGTGTGCAGTGAGCTGGTTTGCAGTGAGCTGGTGTGCAGTGAGCTGGTTTGCAGTGAGCTGGTGTGCAGTGAGCTGGTTTGCAGTGAGCTGGTTTGCAGTGAGCTGGTTTGCAGTGAGCTGGTGTGCAGTGAGCTGGTGTGCAGTGAGCTGGTTTGCAGTGAGCTGGTGTGCAGTGAGCTGGTTTGCAGTGAGCTGGTTTGCAGTGAGCTGGTGTGCAGTGAGCTGGTTTGCAGTGAGCTGGTTTGCAGTGAGCTGCTGCTCTGCTGGGATCTCAGCCAGCGACTGATTTCCTGGATATGTCCGTCCAGTACTGACTAATCACTGTTGAACTGCTCATCTGAGGCTGCCTGCATCTACTCTATGCCTCTGCTGCCTGCCTCTGCTCTCTGCCTCTGCTCTCTGCCTCTGCTCTCTGCCTCTGCTCTCTGCCTCTGCTCTCTACTGTCTTTGTCTGCCTCTGCTTCACGCCCCTGGAGAATCCTGAATTCTTTCACAGCTGATTTCCCTCCATGCTGCTCTTCATTGTTAGAGGACTGTGACCTGGTTAATTTAGTTGTCAATCAGCCTTGTGAAGCTTTCCTTTTTAATTCTCTTCTGCTTGTCTTTCTTCTTGCCTGCATGCCTCCCTCCCCCCCCCCCCCCACCTCCCTCTCTCTCCCTCCCTCCCTCTCCCTCTCCCTCCCCCCTCCCTCCCCCCCCACCTCCCTCCCTCCCTCTGGTTTCCTCTGTCTCTTTGATCCTCTGCCCCACACGCTTCTGGGAGTGCAGCAGACTCTGCACAGGTGGCTGAGGTGAGGCATTCAAAAGGATGAAATCATCTGTCTGTGGAGCTACAGCATGAGGTGTGTGTGTGTGTGTGTGTGTGTGTGCGTTCGCGTGTGTGTTCTCAGCTGTTTAATATATCCTCCTGTCTTCTCCTCCCAGCTTCTTAAGGTGTCTGTAGATCTGCAGATGCTGCAGACATCCCACTGCAACACACACACACACACACACTCACACACTCACACACTCACACACTCACACACTCACACACTCACACACTCACACACTCACACTCACACAGTGTGTAACTAGAGAGAGCCAGGCTTCAGAGTGCAGTGGACCAGGTATGAGGTCACCAGCCTGTGTGACCTGATTGGCTGGAGTCATACTGGGTCAGTTTCTGTCTCTTGGCTACTCAGAGCTGATGAGGACTATAATGATCTGAAAGAGGATTGCCTTTCTGTCCAGACCTTGATAAAGACATGTAGCTCACATGTATCTCAAATGTCGCTCACATGTAGCTCACATGTCGCTCACATGTCGCTCACATGTCGCTCACATGTATCTCACATGTCGCTCACATGTAGCTCACTGTTTACATGTTTCTGAGAAGGTAACACATGTTGGGGAAGAGCATATTGGTGGCCTTTGAGTGTGTAGCATTAGCATAGCCCAGCAGAGACCCCAGCCAGGCTGTAAGCAGCCTCCCACACCAGGCTGTAAGCAGCCTCCCACACCAGGCTGTAAGCAGCCTCCCAGACCAGGCTGTAAGCAGCCTCCCAGACCAGGCTGTAAGCAGCCTCCCAGACCAGGCACCAGACACCGCTCTTTAAGCTGCCCTGATTGGCTTTGACCTCATTGCATTATGGGTCATTGGCACTCCCCAGCTATCTTTGAACAGACTTCAGACAGTTTAGTTTGACACTAAAGCACTAAAGCTGTAAAGCAGCAGGGCCGCACCTTGTTCTGTCTCTCTTTCAGTTTGAGGGAAAACAAGAGAAGTGATGTTGGTGAACCAGCTGGGTTAGTGGATGAACCAGCTGGGTTAGTGGGTGAACCAGCTGGGTTAGCGGATGAACCAGCTTGGTTAGCGGATGAACCAGCTGGGTTAGCGGGTGAACCAGCTGGGTTAGCGGGTGAACCAGCTGGGTTAGCGGGTGAACCAGCTGGGTTAGCGGGTGAACCAGCTGGGTTAGCGGGTGAACCAGCTGGGTTAGCGGATGAACCAGCTGGGTTAGCGGGTGAACCAGCTGGGTTAGCGGGTGAACCAGCTGGGTTAGCGGGTGAACCAGCTGAGTTAGTGGGTGAACCAGCTGGGTTAGTGGATGAACCAGCTGGGTTAGCGGGTGAACCAGCTGGGTTAGTGGGTGAACCAGCTGGGTTAGTGGGTGAACCAGCTGGGTTAGCGGGTGAACCAGCTGGGTTAGTGGGTGAACCAGCTGGGTTAGTGGATGAACCAGCTGGGTTAGTGGGTGAACCAGCCGGTTAACTGTGTGCTGCTAACTGGTCACATTCCTGCTCTGGACTGAGACTGGTGCCCAGAGAGGATGGGGAATTTCAGAGGTAAGAGAAGAGAGAAGATACAAATCATAAGTCTTTCTTTGCTATGAAGGGAGGGGGGGGGTAGAGTGGGGTGGGAGGGGGGGTAGAGTGGGGTGGGAGGGGGAGTGTGGGGTGGGAGGGGGGGTAGAGTGGGGTGGAAGGGGGGGTAGAGTGGGGTGGGAGGGGGGGTAGAGTGGGGTGGGAGGGGGGGTAGAGTGGGATGGGATGGGGAGTGTGGGGTGGGGGTGTGGTTTGATGGGGGGTTTTCTTTCCGCATAATTGCTTTTCTGGGAAAGTATTACCCAGATCTACTCAGCTTCTAGGGTCTCCAACACGACTCCAACACGTTTCTGAACGTACTGCTGCTAAATACTAAATACTTGGTTCCATTCACATTACATTCATACATTTAGGAGACGATTTTATCCAGAACGACTTCCAAGAGAGATCATAACAACGATAGTTCCCTGAGGGTAGTCAGATTATTAAACATACATCATGTGTAACCAAACAAGTGCCAAAGGGATGAACCACAAGAGCATTCAGTTAAACAAGTTACAATTAAATAACATGAACTTCAAAGATACAATAGTGTACCTTTTGGAAAGCAAGTAACCATAATAATATACCTCACAGTGAGTACAGGAGTTTCTAATCGGTTACAACTGACCAACAAGGGCAACATGTACCTCATCTTGGAGGAAACTAACATCAGGAGCAGTGTTGTTGTTGAAAGCACCATACAGAGTTGTGGATAGGGTTGGGTCTTTTTCTGCTAACCCTACCTAAAGTGATGAACCAGTTGAAGAGCATGTTAGCTGTGATCCCAGCTGACTGCAGCGCATCAACACAGCATGTCAGCAACTTCTGACTGGTTTAGAGAAGAAGAAACAGTGAACAGTCCTGACTGTCTGTCTGCACAGCTGTCTGTCTGTCTGCACAGCTGTCTGTCTGACTGTCTGTCTGCACAGCTGTCTGACTGACTGTCTGTCTGCCTGTGTGTGTGTGTGGTGTGTGTGGGGGGTGTGTGTGGGGGGTGTCATAGTTAATACCTGATGCTCTGTCAGGGTAGTGTGGTGATACACTGGCAGCCCACCAATCACTGGAGCAGACTGCCATAATGAGGAAGGGATATTAGAACAGACAGTTTGATGGCTGTGTGCTGAGCAGTGTGTGTGTGTGTGTGTGTGTGTGTGGGGCTCCAGACTTTGGTGTCAGCCAGGATGTTGTTTAATCTGCTCTCTGTCTCACAACAGATTCACTGTAGCAGCAGGGAGAGGAAAGGGGACTCCACTAGGCAAGCTAGACCCCAAATCTGTTCCTGTTCTAGACCCCAAATATGTTCCTGTTCTAGACCCCAGCTCTGTTCCTGTTCTAGACCCCAGCTCTGTTCCTGTTCTAGACCCCAAATCTGTTCCTGTTCTAGACCCCAGCTGTGTTCCTGTTCTAGACCCCAGGTATGTTCCTGTTCTAGACCCCAGCTCTGTTCCTGTTCTAGACCCCAGCTCTGTTCCTGTTCTAGACCCCAGGTCTGTTCCTGTTCTAGACCCCAGCTGTGTTCCTGTTCTAGACCCCAGCTCTGTTCCTGTTCTAGACCCCAGCTCTGTTCCTGTTCTAGACCCCAGCTCTGTTCCTGTTCTAGACCCCAGCTGTGTTCCTGTTCTAGACCCCAGCTCTGTTCCTGTTCTACACCCCAGCTCTGTTCCTGTTCTAGACCCCAGCTGTGTTCCTGTTCTAGACCCCAGCTCTGTTCCTGTTCTAGACCCCAGCTCTGTTCCTGTTCTAGACCCCAGCTGTGTTCCTGTTCTAGACCCCAGCTCTGTTCCTGTTCTAGACCCCAGCTCTGTTCCTGTTCTAGACCCCAGCTGTGTTCCTGTTCTAGACCCCAGCTGTGTTCCTGTTCTAGACCCCAGCTCTGTTCCTGTTCTAGACCCCAGCTGTGTTCCTGTTCTAGACCCCAGCTGTGTTCCTGTTCTAGACCCCAGCTCTGTTCCTGTTCTAGACCCCAGCTGTGTTCCTGTTCTAGACCCCAGCTCTGTTCCTGTTCTAGACCCCAGCTCTGTTCCTGTTCTAGACCCCAGCTGTGTTCCTGTTCTAGACCCCAGCTCTGTTCCTGTTCTAGACCCCAGCTCTGTTCCTGTTCTAGACCCCAGCTCTGTTCCTGTTCTAGACCCCAAATCTGTTCCTGTTCTAGACCCCAGCTCTGTTCCTGTTCTAGACCCCAGCTCTGTTCCTGTTCTAGACCCCACCTCTGTTCCTGTTCTAGACCCCAGCTCTGTTCCTGTTCTAGACCCCAAATCTGTTCCTGTTCTAGACCCCAGCTCTGTTCCTGTTCTAGACCCCAGCTCTGTTCCTGTTCTAGACCCCAAATCTGTTCCTGTTCTAGACCCCAGCTCTGTTCCTGTTCTAGACCCCAGCTCTGTTCCTGTTCTAGACCCCAGCTCTGTTCCTGTTCTAGACCCCAGCTCTGTTCCTGTTCTAGACCCCAGCTCTGTTCCTGTTCTAGACCCCAGCTGTGTTCCTGTTCTAGACCCCAGCTCTGTTCCTGTTCTAGACCCCAGCTCTGTTCCTGTTCTAGACCCCAGCTCTGTTCCTGTTCTAGACCCCAAATCTGTTCCTGTTCTAGACCCCAGCTCTGTTCCTGTTCTAGACCCCAGCTCTGTTCCTGTTCTAGACCCCAGCTCTGTTCCTGTTCTAGACCCCAGCTCTGTTCCTGTTCTAGACCCCAAATCTGTTCCTGTTCTAGACCCCAGCTCTGTTCCTGTTCTAGACCCCAAATCTGTTCCTGTTCTAGACCCCAGCTCTGTTCCTGTTCTAGACCCCAAATCTGTTCCTGTTCTAGACCCCAAATCTGTTCCTGTTCTAGACCCCAAATCTGTTCCTGTTCTAGACCCCAGCTCTGTTCTCTCAGTTCTTCCCAGTGTCACACTAGTTCAGGTCCAGAAACATAAAAATAGTCCCCAGCACTCAAACATCCTGCCTGTCAGGTCGTAGATGACAGCAAGTGTGGATATGAGGGACACTAAAAGCCCCCCCCCCCCCCCCCCCCCCCCCCCCCTTATCCCTCCTGTGCTGTCTGTTGAGGTCTCTCTCTGCTGAGGTCTCTCTCTGTTGAGGTCTCTCTCTGCTGGGGTCTCTCTCTGCTGAGGTCTCTCTCTGTTGAGGTCTCTCTCTGCTGGGGTCTCTCTCTGTTGAGTCTCTGTTGAGGTCTCTCTCTGTTGAGGTCTCTCTCTGCTGGGGTCTCTCTCTGTTGAGGTCTCTCTCTGTTGAGGTCTCTCTCTGCTGGGGTCTCTCTCTGCTGATGTCTCTCTCTGTTGAGGTATCTCTCTGCTGAGGTCTCTCTCTGCTGAGGTATCTCTCTGCTGGGGTCTCTCTCTGCTGGGGTCTCTCTCTGCTGGGGTCTCTCTCTGCTGGTGCCCCTGGCTGCAGGCTGCATGGATGTGCCTGGCTCTGTCCTCTCCTGCTTGATGCCTGTCAACAGTGATAACCAGGGCAGAACTATTTGTCCTGATTCCTGTTTCATTCCTCTCCTGTCATCGAGGGAGGGAGGGAGGGAGGGAGGGAGAGGGGAGGACTGATTTCAGGAAAATGAGGAAGGAAGGAAGTAACGAAGGAAGGAGGGAGGGAGGGAGAGGGAGGGAGGGAGAGAGGGAGGGAGTGGGGGGTAAGGAGGGAGAGAGGAGATGGAGGGAGGAAGGGAGGTAGAGAGAAAGGAACACTGTCTTCTCACAGATAGCTGCTATTGTCCCCAGAGAAGAGAAATGCTGACACAACGCACGGCATTCTGGGAGAAGATAGGCGTTTCGCAGATATCTGTTTCTCTAACCTCACTTAATGCTGCTGATGTGCTGCTGGGTTTATAACTGTGTTCTAAACACAAATCAGCCCGTTGCCTTAATACCATGTGGGGTTGAGTCCCAATGTTGTGGACTTGAAGCATGGAAGCTCTTGTTGTCTAATGAGCCATATGGTGTACAAGGCTGTTTGGGTTGATGCTGGAAGCGTGAGAGTGTTGGTTTACACTTGTTTACATATGCAGAGCGTGTCCATTTAACCAGATTGCGTGTTTGTCTGTTTGTGTGTTTGTTTGTGTGTGTGTGTGTGTATCTGTCTGTGTGTCTGTGTGTGTCTGTGTGTCTGTCTGTCTGTCTGTGTGTCTGTGTGTGTCTGTCTGTGTTCAGGAGGACTGCCTGCTCCTGAACAGCGCTCAGCGATGGAGGACAGGCTTCTGTTGACCATCCGGGAAGGTGTGAGTCACCGTGAGCAGCAGGCTGACAGCACCGCCACCAACATCCTGGCCTCTGTCAAAGAACAGGTAACCTTCCAGAAGCTTCCGGAAGCTCTCCTCCCTGAGACAGCAGGCTGTTAGAAGGATGACACAGGCCCTGCGCACTCACAGATCCTTCAGTTGTGTTGTTGATGTGGGGTGTTGAACTGAACAAGCTGACACACACAGACACACACAGACACACACACACACACACACCTGGCACGCTGCCTCAGCCTGTAGCAGGAGAGAGACACTACAAGCTGCACTTTACCTGTGTGACACACACACACCCACAGTGTGTAAATACTCCTGTTATCTCTCTCCCTCTGACACACTGACCGTACACCGGAACCAGGGATGATTAAGCTCACTTGATTGAGAGAACTGCAAGGTTCAAATCCCCCATAAATGGTACATTACTTTGGATAATATATAGTTATTTAGCTCCCCCTCTTATTATTGACCTTTAACTTTGGCCAAAAGATTAGATTAGATAAAGGTGTGTTACACAAGTGCTGGGGCTGTGCTATGGGGCTGTGCTATGGGGCTGTGCTATGGGGCTGTGTTGTGGTAAGTCATTGCTGTAGGAGAGCTGGATGACTAAGTCTGCTATCAGGGGTCCATCATGAGCAAACAGAGTTCAACCATCTGTTAAAAGGCCCGTTCTGACTCACCCCCCCCCCTTTCTTTCTCTCTCTCCTTCTCTCACCTCTCTCTCCCTCTCTCTCCTCTCTCTGTCTTTGTCTCTCTCCCCTCTCTCTCCCCCCCCCTCGCTCGTAAAGCGTAGCTGTCTCTCTGGCATGGCTCCAGTGTTCTGTTGTTTACTTAGGACAACAGGAAGGAGGGATCACCTGTCGATGTCACTTCCTTCCCTCCATTTCCCAGCGAGTCACAGAGAGACAGAGAGAGAGAGAGACAGAGAGACAGAGAGGAAGAGAGAGAGAGGGAGAGAGGGAGAGAGGAAGAGAGAGAGAGAGAGAGAGGAAGAGAGAGAGAGGGAGAGAGGGAGAGAGAGAGAGGGAGAGAGAGACAGAGAGACAGAGAGACAGAGAGAGAGGAAGAGAGAGAGGAAGAGAGAGAGAGGGAGAGAGGGAGAGAGAGAAAGAGAGAGAGAGAGAGAGAGAGAGTGTGTAAAGGAGAGGGAGCTGCTGATACTGGTTGGAGAAATGCCTCGAAGGGAGTACCTGTTTGGGAAAGTGAGCGAGAGAGAGACTGTAAGTGAATCTTTTTCCTCTTGGTTTGAAGGGCGCGGTAGAGATTGGAGAGAGAGGGGAAAGATAGAGGAGGGGGAAAGATAGAGGAGGGGGAAAGATAGAGGAGGGGGAAAGATAGAGGAGGGGGGAAGATAGAGGAGAGGGAACGATAGAGGAGGGAGGCCTGGTGGAGGTCACAGATGTAGCTGGGCTTTCTGTGTTTCCAGTTTTGTGTGAGAGGTTTTCCTGTGATTGTGACGGGGTCTTTTGAGGAATGGAGCTGCAGTGACTACTGCTGGTGTTACTACTGCCTGCCTGTGGAGGGGTGAGTCTGGTCTGTGGAGGGGTGAGTCTGGTCTGTGAAGGGGTGAGTCTGGTCTGTGGAGGGGTGAGTCTGGTCTGTGGAGGGGTGAGTCTGGTCTGTGAAGGGGTGAGTCTGATCTGTGAAGGGGTGAGTCTGGTCTGTGGAGGGGTGAGTCTGGTCTGTGAAGGGGTGAGTCTGATCTGTGAAGGGGTGAGTCTGGTCTGTGGAGGGGTGAGTCTGGTCTGACACACTACAGCTGTTCTATGATAGGCTCTTAAGCCTGAGTTTTCTCTATATAACTCTTTGTTTCTCTCTCTCTACTTCTCATTCTGTCTTTCTGTCTCTCTCTCTCTCTCTCTTTCTCTGTCTCTCTCTCTCACTTTCTCTGTGTCTCTCTCTCTGTGCCTCTCTCTCTCTGTGTGTCTCTCTATCTCTCTCAGTGTGTCTCTCTCTGTGCCTCTCTATCTCTCTGTGTGGTCTCTCTCTCTGTGTCTCTCTCTGTGTCTCTGTGTGTGTCTCTCTCTCTCTGTCTGTGTGTCTCTATCTGTGTCTCTGGGTGCCTCTCTCTATCTCTCTCTCTGTGTCTCTAGTCAGACTCCTCTAGAGCTGTTTCCTGTGGCTTTGTCTCTACTGGCCTGATTCAGCCTGAATGCCCAAATAAGGAGAAGCTGGCCATGACATCTTAGTTTGGAGTTTGTGCTGGTTCAGAAGTGAGCTGTGTTCTGACGCTGTCCTGGACGAATAACAAGCCTGGCTGTGTTTGGAGGGCTGTCATTATACTCTGCTGTCATTATACTCTGCTTTATCTCTGGCTCTCTGTCATTCTCTGTATTTTTTGGGTTTTTCTTCTTCTCATACTCTCTTACCCTCTTTCTCACACCGTCTCTCCCCCTCTCCTCTCTCCCCCCCTCTCTTCTCTCTCTCTCCCCCTCTCTTCTCTCTCTCTCCCCTCTCTTCTCTCTCTCCCCCCCCTCTCTTCTCTCTCTCTCCCCCTCTCTTCTCTCTCTCTCCCTCTCTCTTCTCTCTCTCTCCCCCTCTCTTCTCTCTCTCCCCCCCTCTCTTCTCTCTCTCTCTTCTCTCTCTCTCCCCCTCTCTTCTCTCTCTCTCCCCCTCTCTTCTCTCTCTCTCCCCCCTCTCTTCTCTCTCTCTCCCCCTCTCTTCTCTCTCTCCCCCCCTCTCTTCTCTCTCTCTCTTCTCTCTCTCTCCCCCTCTCTTCTCTCTCTCTCTCCCCCTCTCTTCTCTCTCTCTCCCCCTCTCTTCTCTCTCTCTCCCTCTCTCCTTTGACCCACCATGTTGGGACTCCACAGTAAGGGCCTGGTACAGGGCCTGGTTACCATGGCAGTGTGTTAGCAGTACACTGCACACACTACACAATCCCCTCTACTGTACACACTACACACACTGGTGATATGTAGCAGCTAGCAATGTAAGCTAGCAGCTAGCAGGATGAATGAAGTCCTTCATTGTACTGACTCTCCTTTCACCTGGGTCCTTATTGACTCCAGTCCCTCTAGTGGAAGCAGTCTGGTGGTGAAGTGTGGTGCTAGCTGCACCATGGAACGCACAGCACACATTTGCATGTATTCATTTGGCCGACGCTTTTATCCAAGGAGACTTCCAGGAGAAAGCTTTGTGAGTCTTGAGCCATTTCTTGAAGGTGAGGAGACAGTCTGTGTTTCTGATGTGGGTGGGGAGACAGTCAGTGGCTCTGATGTGGGTGGGGAGACAGTCAGTGTCTCTGATGTGGGTGGGGAGTTGATTCCATCATTGAGGAGCCAGACAGCGGAAGAGCTTGTGTTGGGCTCTGGCGCTCTTGAGGGGACCAGTAGACAGTTATCAGAGGAGGACTGTAGGTGGCAGGTGGGGGTGTAAGGCTGGAGGAGAGACTTGATGTAGTTGGGTGCAGTCCTGTCACTGCTCAGAAGGTCAGTACCAGGGTCTTGAATCTGATACGGGCCATGATGGGGAAGCCAGTAGAGGGCGATGAGGAAGGTGACATGACACTGTCTGGTAGGTTGAAGACCAAGCGGATGGCAGTTGTCTGTGAATCTTTTAGATTCAGTTTTAATCGTTTTTGTTCTGCGTTGTCTGGGTGAGTTTTAGAAGCAGATGATGTTCTTCATACTGATGGTGGAAGTAGGAGTAGGGTGGAGCTGTGTCGGCCATGTTGGTTTCACTTGGAAAGAGTCTCTAATTATGATGGATGGGTCATCCGCTCCCTCCGGCCCTAATCTGCTCCCTCTCCCTCTCTACTAGGCTGCCAACAGAGACAGCATCCTGGCCTCCATTATAGCTGCAAAAATGGAAGCCTGGCTTCGAGCAATTACCTCTAGGAGTGACAGTGAAGTGAGAGATGGAGGGAGGGAATGATAGAGAGGGGAAGGGGGGCAGTGAGGGTGGAAGATAGGCAGGAAATAGAAAATGAGAGGATAAAATAGGGGGTGGGGGAGGTGGGGGAGGTGGGGGAGGTGGGGTACAGGGCAGGAAGCAGATAGAGAGAGGATGAGTGTGGGAGGGACCTGTAGTCCTGTGAGATGTAGCTTGTCAATCACCTCAGAGCTGGGCAGGTGGAGGGGGAGGAGGGGGAGATAATCTCCCTCTGTTACATGGTAATGTTGGGGGCTCCATAGTGACGTCAGAGGCTCCAGGGGGCGGGGCTCTGAGACATGGGACCGCCCCTCTCCTGGCCTGCTAATCCTCATCATCATCACAGCCACTCTAATCACCTTAGCCAGCAGCAGCAGTGTGGGACTGACCTAGCTCAGAGTAGCAGTGTGAGACTGACCTAGCTCAGGGGCAGCAGGACTGACCTAGCTCAGAGCAGCAGTGTGGGACTGACCTAGCTCAGGGCAGCAGTGTGGGACTGACCTAGCTCAGGGCAGCAGTGTGGGACTGACCTAGCTCAGGGCAGCAGTGTGGGACTGACCTAGCTCAGGGCAGCAGGACTGACCTAGCTCAGGGCAGCAGTGTGGGACTGACCTAGCTCAGGGCAGCAGTGTGGGACTGACCTAGCTCAGGGCAGCAGTGTGGGACTGACCTAGCTCAGGGCAGCAGTGTGGGACTGACCTAGCTCAGGGCCTCATGCCTCCAGCAGCCTGTGGGACAGGATAGTACCAGCCTGGCTGTGGACAAGGGCCGACAGGAAGTGGACACTCTAACAAACAGGAAGTGGACACCCCTAACAAACAGGAAGAGGACACGCTAACAAACAGGAAGAGGACACGCTAACAAGGTGGATTATTTACCCATTAACTGATCTTTGTTGCCGTGACTTGCTGTTGCAGTAAGCCCCTCCTTCCCGTCCTCCTCTCCTCTCTGTCCAGGCACACAGCTCCTCTCCTCTCTGTCCAGGCACACAGCTCCCTCCTCTCCTCTCTGTCCAGGCACACAGCTCCTCTCCTCTCTGTCCAGGCACACAGCTCCTCTCCTCTCTGTCCAGGCACACAGCTCCCTCCTCTCCTCTCTGTCCAGGCACACAGCTCCTCTCCTCTCCTCTCTGTCCAGGCACACAGCTCCCTCCTCTCCTCTCTGTCCAGGCACACAGCTCCTCTCCTCTCCTCTCTGTCCAGGCACACAGCTCCCTCCTCTCCTCTCTGTCCAGGCACACAGCTCCTCTCCTCTCCTCTCTGTCCAGGCACACAGCTCCCTCCTCTCCTCTCTGTCCAGGCACACAGCTCCCTTCTCTCCTCTCTGTCCAGGCACACAGCTCCCCCCTCTCCTCCCCTCTCACCCTTCAATAGACCTCCACCATGGAAAGTGTCTAGATTGCTGTCTTTATCCACAGAACACCTCCTCTTCTCTCTTTTCTCTCCATAGACCTCAGCTATCGATCCATCTGTGTATAATGTGTGTGTGTGTGTGTGTGCTACACCAGATGAATGACAGGCGCGCGTGTGTGTGTGTGTATGTGGCTGCAGGGGCATGTGTGTGTGTGTGTGTGAGATGACTTGCGTTTGTTCTGTTCAAGGCGACACAGATTGTCTTTGTGTTGGAGTCGCTCAGCCATCATCATCATCATCATCATCATCATCCACAGCAGAGAGCTGCAGAAGCCCTCCAGTACAGAGACTGCAGCCAATCTGAACAGGCAGGTGCAGGAAGAGAGAGACTAGGGGAGAGAAAGACAGGAAACAGACTGGAGAGAGAGAGAGACTGGAGAGAGAGACAGGAGGAGAGATGCAGGAGGAGAGAGACATGAGGAGAGATACAGGAGGAGAGAGACAGGAGGAGAGAGACTGGAGAGAGAGAGACTGGAGAGAGAGAGACTGGAGAGAGTGAGACTGGAGAGAGAAAGACTGGAGTAGAGAGAGACTGGATGAGAGAGACTGGAGAGAGAGAGACTGGGAGAGAGAGAGACTGGAGGAGAGTGAGACTGGAGAGAGAAAGACTGGAGAGAGAGAGACTGGAGAGAGAGAGACTGGAGAGAGTGAGACTGGAGAGAGAAAGACTGGAGTAGAGAGAGACTGGATGAGAGAGACTGGAGAGAGAGAGACTGGATGAGAGAGACTGGAGAGAGAGAGACTGGAGGGAGAGAGACTGGAGGGAGAGGGACTGGAGTAGAGAGAGACTGGATGAGAGAGACTTGAGAGAGAGAGACTGGAGAGAGAGAGACTGGAGGGAGAGGGACTTGAGAGAGAGAGAGACTGGAGAGAGAGAGACTGGAGAGAGAGAGACTGGAGAGAGAGAGACTGGAGGAGAGAGAGAGAGACGGGAGAGAGAGAGACTGGAGAGAGAGAGACTGGAGGAGAGAGAGAGACTGGGAGAGAGAGAGAGACTGGAGGAGAGAGAGACTGGAGAGAGACTGGAGGTGGATGTAAGACAGTAAGCATCATAGAAGCAGAGGCAGACTGAGGTGAATAAGACAGGTGGCTAACTTGCAATCCTCTCTGGTTGAATCTCCTATGGTCTCTGTGATGAAGCGTCCATGATAAGATGTTATACAGAGATCAGACGGCCCTCACTGATGAAGTGAGCTGGGTTTATCTTTCTGCCTGTCTTCCCCCTTTCCTCCTCTCACCCTTTCTCCCTCCCCCTCTCTCACTCCCTCTCTCAATCTCTCTCTCCCCTCCCTCTCTCTCTCTCCGATCCCTGCCTGTCCCCCTCTTCTCTCTCTCTTTCACTCTCCCTTTCCCTCCCTCTCTCCCTTTCTCTCTTTCTCCCTTCCCTCTCTCTCTCTCCCTTTCCCTCCTTCCCTCTCTCTCCCTTTCTCTCTCCCTTCCCTTTCTCTCCCCTTCACTCTCCCTTTCCTCCCCCCCTCCCTCTCTCCCCCTCTCTCTCCATCCCTGCCTGTCCCCCTCTCTCTCTCTCCCTCTCCCTCTCCCTCCCTCTCTCTCTCTCTCTCTCTCTCTCTCTCTCCCTCTCCCTCTCCCTCTCTCTCTCTCTCTCTCTCTCCCTCTCCCTCTCTCCCTCTCCCTCTCCCTCTCTCTCTCTCTCTCTCTCTCTCTCCCTCTCCCTCTCCCTCTCTCTCTCTCCCTCTCCCTCTCCCTCCCTCTCTCTCTCTCTCTCTCTCTCTCTCTCTCTCTCTCTCTGTGTTGTGTGCCAGAGGCAGCCAGTCCCATCAGGCAGCAATGACAGCATCTTTAATGGCATTTTAATGATCCAGCAGAGAAGCTTTCATGTTTCAAATGCAGAGAAGATGTGATGTCCTCATTCAACTTTTTTCATAATCTGGAAATGTTGTTTTGCTTTTCTGATAAACACACACGCATGAATATTCCACTCGCTAATTCGGTGGATTTTTTACAGTTTTGTCTGACCTTCCTCTTGCATATACACATCTGTATAATATTCACAAAGTATAAAGCGTTTATACATAGTGCCTATTTACACTATAACATATAAGTGTGATATCCAAAGGACTTGCATCCATATGTTTTCCCTATTCCAGATGATTCATGTTTACGACCATGTTTACACAACAATGCACATAATGTGCTTCATTCTCTAATCTTTCCAGAGAGGGTATTAATGCTGCTTCATAAGCCTGTGTCATGTGGCATGCATACATTAGGGGGCTGCAGACATTAGGGGGCTGCAGACATTAGGGGGCAGTCCCTAAATCTGTATTATAGACTTGTTTAAATGACTGCTTGTCACTTATCAGCTTGAAGAGAAGTCCTTCCTACCTCCTCTCTTCTCCCTCTCTCTCACGCTCTCCTCCTTTCCCCTCTTTCTTTCCCTCTCCTCTCCCCTCTCTCTCTCATCTCTCTTTTCACCCATCCTTCTTTTACAGAGTGTCCCTCTGTTCTTACAGTCTCTGTGTTTCCCTTCAGATCTCTGTGGAAGCAAGGTGACTTTGTGCTGCGTTTCCACTGAGTAATTACACTGCGTGGTTCACTCCAGGTCTGTTCATGCAGCAAGCCTGCTACTGTGCGCAGCTTGCTCCTGAGGCCCAGTCAGCCTGCCCCAGTGTGCAGCTCGCTCCTGAGGCCCCAGTCATCCTGCCCCAGTGTGCAGCTCGCTCCTGAGGCCCAGTCAGCCTGCCCCAGTGTGCAGCTCGCTCCTGAGGCCAGTCAGCCAGCCCCAGCATGCAGCTCCCTCCTGCTGTACACTCCAGTGAGAGCAGCACTGTCAAGCCTCATCGACCGTTAATGAACGCATATATTTCTAGTAGATAGAGAAAAGCCATCTGCCCTCGTTATGTTAAGTCAACCCTGCAGACCCTCTCTATCAGAGACATATCCTCCCTCTCTCCACCAGCAGCCTAACAGAGCTGTGAGGTACCCAGAGAGAGGGCTTCTCCCAGGGCAGCCTAACAGAGCTGTGAGGTACCCAGAGAGAGGGCTTCTTCCAGGGCAGCCTAACAGAGCTGTGAGGTACCCAGAGAGAGGGCTTCTTCCAGGGCAGCCTAACAGAGCTGTGAGGTACCCAGAGAGAGGGCTTCTTCCAGGGCTGCCTAACAGAGCTGTGAGGTACCCAGAGAGAGGGCTTCTCCCAGGGCTGCCTAACAGAGCTGTGAGGTACCCAGAGAGAGGGCTTCTTCCAGGGCTGCCTAACAGCTGTGAGGTACCCAGAGAGAGGGCTTCTCCCAGGGCTGCCTAACAGAGCTGTGAGGTACCCAGAGAGAGGGCTTCTTCCAGGGCTGCCTAACAGAGCTGTGAGGTACCCAGAGAGATGGCTTCTTCCAGGGCTGCTAACAGAGCTGTGAGGTACCCAGAGAGAGGGCTTCTTCCAGGGCAGCCTAACAGAGCTGTGAGGTACCCAGAGAGAGGGCTTCTTCCAGGGCTGCCTAACAGAGCTGTGAGGTACCCAGAGAGAGGGCTTCTCCCAGGGCTGCCTAACAGAGCTGTGAGGTACCCAGAGAGAGGGCTTCTTCCAGGGCTGCCTAACAGCTGTGAGGTACCCAGAGAGAGGGCTTCTCCCAGGGCTGCCTAACAGAGCTGTGAGGTACCCAGAGAGAGGGCTTTCTTCCAGGGCTGCCTAACAGAGCTGTGAGGTACCCAGAGAGAGGGCTTCTCCCAGGGCAGCCTAACAGAGCTGTGAGGTACCCAGAGAGATGGCTTCTTCCAGGGCAGACTAACAGAGCTGTGAGGTACCCAGAGAGAGGGCTTCTCCCAGGGCTCCCTAACAGAGCTGTGAGGTACCCAGAGAGAGGGCTTCTCCCAGGGCAGCCTAACAGAGCTGTGAGGTACCCAGAGAGAGGGCTTCTCCCCAGGGCTGCCTAACAGAGCTGTGAGGTACCCAGAGAGAGGCTTCTCCCAGGGCAGCCTAACAGAGCTGTGAGGTACCCCAGAGAGATGGCTTCTTCCAGGGCAGCCTAACAGAGCTGTGAGGTACCCAGAGAGAGGGCTTCTCCCAGGGCTCCCTAACAGAGCTGTGAGGTACCCAGAGAGAGGGCTTCTCCCAGGGCAGCCTAACAGAGCTGTGAGGTACCCAGAGAGAGGGCTTCTCCCAGGGCTGCCTAACAGAGCTGTGAGGTACCCAGAGAGAGGGCTTCTCCCAGGGCTGCCTAACAGAGCTGTGAGGTACCCAGAGAGAGGGCTTCTCCCAGGGCTTGCCTAACAGAGCTGTGAGGTACCCAGAGAGAGGGCTTCTTCCAGGGCTGCCTAACAGAGCTGTGAGGTACCCAGAGAGAGGGCTTCTCCCAGGGCAGCCCGTCTGCACAGGTCCAGTCTGGATCCTCTGGCTTTCTTAATGGAGAGATGAGATACAAGGCGGCCATTATCCTCCTGTTTCTTCAGAATCTGACTGAATGCGTGAGTAAGGCTGGGAATAATCCCAGAGGTCAGGGGTCGTCAGTGTCCAAGGTGACCTCCGCTGACTGCAGCTCCAGCAACTGAAACCATCAAGTCCACTGATGGAACAGGAACGACTGCGGGATGTGAAACAGGGATGTGCTGACACATTCCATGCATGTCATTTCCTATTCCTGTCCAGAAGGGGAAGAGTGGTTGCATGATTCATGTTGATCAGATGCACTTGAATAATCCCCAAATATTTCCCATTCTCATATTCCTTTCTGTGTTTTATTTTTAGACGTTCTATCCGAGCATTAGCGTGTGATTAGTGTGCCAGTCCTGCTTTGAACTTAAGCGCCCTCCAATCCCATCATCTCTGACCGCCATCCCCCAGGCCCCGCCTCCCCACGCCGACCAATCAGAACCTGTGGGTAAGAGGACATGATGAGCCAGCGGACATGTCAGCCTGGCCCCGCCCTCCCTCCTCGTGATTGGCTGCTCTGAGGAGGCTCATGGCTGTGGGTACAGTGCAGCAATCATACTGATTAGTGTCAGGATCAGGAGCTCTGGTCCTCTGCAGATTCCCTCCTGACCCCTGGTCTACTCTCTGTGCTGGTGTCTGAGGCTGGGGCTGGTGTCAGAGGCTGGGGTTGAGGCTGGGGTTGAGGCTGGGGCTGGGTGAGGGTCCCTGGGGGCAGGCAGGCTGAGTTGCTTGCCCTGCCTGTTGTCATTAAGCGAGCACACGAGCGAGGGGCCTGGGGTCATCCTGCACCAGGACAGGATCTGATTCAGCGAGGGACGCTCGTCTCACTGGCTCTCATTGTGACCCAGAACAATGAGTGGAGCGATGTGTTGTCACAGTGCTGTCTTGCTGCCCATTGTCCCATCTGTCCTTCCATCAGCCCTGCCACAGCCCAGGCCCGCATGGCTGCATGAGCACCGGCCTTGTTTAATGCTCATTACTGCTGTGCTGGCTGCGGAGCTGGGCATCATTAAGCTGACTGGAAGTGGCCCTTTCTGCTTCTGATAACACACTGTAACCCTGAGTCATGTATGCAGAGTAGCCACTTTGTCTCTGTCTCTTCCTCTCTCTGTCTCTCTCTCTCTTCCTCTCTTCCTCTTTCTGTCTCTGTCTCTCTGTCTCTGTCTCTCTGTTTCTCTCTCTCTCTCTCTCTCTCTTCCTCTCTCTCTCTCTCTTCCTCTCTCTCTTCCTCTCTCTCTCTCTCTCTTCCTCTCTCTCTCTTCCTCTCTCTCTCTCTCTGTCTCTGTCTCTCTCTCTCTCTCTTCCTCTCTCTTTCTGTCTCTGTCTCTCTCTCTCTCTCTTCCTCTCTCTCTGTCTCTCTTCCTCTGGATGGGTCATTGGGTCATTGTGTTATTGGGCTGTGCTACATTTGCTGCTGAGTATGATCAGCTGTAAATGGCTGTATGGGTCCATAAAGGTGTGTTCACTCGTGACAGTCAGAGTAATGCAGGGGAGATGTTGGGCAGAGGCCTGGGAATCTCATGCTCACTCTCTCTCCTTTTCTCAGTGTCTCTTGGTCTCTCTCCCCCTTACTGTCTCTGCTTCTCACTCTGTCTCTGCTTCTCTCTTTCTGTCTCCCCCTGTCTCTCATGCTATGAAAGGCAGAGGGCAGGGAGGATGTGGGGACATGGTAATAATAGTTTTTGCCACATGAGAAAGCGATAGAGGTGATAGGAGACAGAGAGAATGACGTCTAACTGCAGAGAGGAGGGGAGAAAGAGGGTCAGAGTGGAAGGAGGAGAGGAGTGTGGAAGGAGGCGAGAAAGGAGTGGAGGGGGGAGGGGAGGGGACAGAGGAGGGGAGGGGAGAGGAGAGAGGACAGAGGAGGGGAGGGGGAGAGGAGAGAGGACAGGAGGGGGAGGGGAGAGGAGAGAGGACAGAAGGGTGCATCATTTTCTTCTTGCTCACATTTTTTCTGAATGTCAGAAAAATGGCCCATCGTTGCTTAAACCACCCCAACCTACTTCTTCTAAATGTGTGTAAGGCCATGAGCTAGTGTTTTGACCCAGGTCATTATGGGACATGGGGCCAGTTCCTCTTTACACAGGAAGAAGCTGGAGAGGAGAGGTCCAGTCTTCACAGGGAGCTGGTCTCCATCCTCCCTGCTCCATCCTGCCCAGAGGGAAGGCACAGGCAGGGGTGTGTTGGACTGGCTTGGGACAGTCAAGATGATAGTGCCTTCTGGCAGCACCAGATGTCTCTCTCTCTCTCTTTCTGTCTCTCCCTCTCTCTCTGTTTCTTTCTCGGTCTCTCTCTCTCTTCTCTCTCTCTCTCTCTCTCTCCCTCTTTCTCCCTCTCTCTTCTCTCTCTCGCTCTCTCTCTGTCTCTCTCTCCCTCTCTCTGTCTCTCCCTCTATGTCTCTCCCTCTCTCTCCCCTCTCTCTTCTCTCTCTCCCTCTCTCTCCCTCTTTGTATCTCCCTCTCTCTCCTCTCTCTTCTCTCTCTTCTCTCTCTCTCCCTCTCTCTGTCTCTCCCTCTTTGTCTCTCCCTCACTCTCCCTCTCTCTTCTCTCTCTCTCTCTTCCTCTCTCTCCCTCTCTCTGTCTCTCCCTCTTTGTCTCTCCCTCTTTGTCTCTCCCTCTGTCTCCCTCTCTCTTCTCTCTCTTCTCTCTCTCTCTTTCTCTCTCTGTCTTTCCCTCTCTCTCTCTCCTCTCTCTCCCTCTCTCTTCTCTCTCTTCTCTCTCTCTCTCTCCCTCTCTCTCTCTCCCTCTCTCTCCTCTCTCTTCTCTCTCTCTCTCTTTCTCTCTCTTTCTCTCTCTGCCTTTCCCTCTCTCTCTCTCCCTCCTTCGTTCTGCTCAGCTGTTTCTGCTCTGGTTTGTTCCTTGGCAGGACATGCACCGTCAAACACGACAATCAGATCACGAGCTGTAGGAAGATAATGACACAGGGATCTTAAACCACCGTGACCATCTTAAACCACCTTGTTCAAGACAAAACATGCAAAACATCCTTGAAGATGTTTAAGACGTTACTCACCTGACTTTGGTCGTACTCTAACCAATGAGAACGAGGCTGGAAGCTCCACCTATCAGTGGTTTCCTTCCTGGAAAGCATCTGTCCCCTGGTTGTGTGTTGCTATCAGCTGCCACCTCACTTCCTGTGCACTGCTCTGCTTACTAACTGTGAAATTGCTTCCTTGGAATCCTGCTTATCTCTTTCTGCCTCAGCTTGTTGTTCATCACCTGTTTTCCGTTAGCCTCTCCCTGTCAGACAGATCCAACCTTGTACCTGACGCACACCAACACCCTAACTCCTCACAGGTGCTGTACTTCTTCCTTCCTCCACAGTCTCTCACAGTCTCTCACAGTCTCTCACAGTAACCTCACAGTCTCTCACAGTCGCCCACAGTACCTCACAGTCTCTCAAAGTCTCTCACAGTACCTCACAGTCTCTCACAGGACCTCACAGTCTCTCGAAGTCTCTCACAGTACCTCACAGTCTCTCACAGTCTCTCAAAGTCTCTCACAGTACCTCACAGTACCTCACAGTCTCTCAAAGTCTCTCACAGTACCTCACAGTCTCTCACAGGACCTCACAGTCTCTCGAAGTCTCTCACAGTACCTCACAGTCTCTCACAGTCTCTCAAAGTCGCTCACAGGACCTCACAGTCTCTCACAGGACCTCACAGTCTCTCACAGTTGCTCACAGTGGCTCACAGTCTCTCACAGGCCCTCAGAGACCCTCACAGTCTCTCACAGACCTTCACAGTCTCTCACAGACCCTCAGAGACCCTCACAGTCTCTCACAGACCCCTCACAGTCTCTCACAGGCCCTCAGAGACCCTCACAGTCTCTCACAGTCTCTCACAGTCTCTCACACAGGCCCTCACAGTCTCTCACAGGACCTCACAGGACCTCACAGGACCTCACAGTCTCTCACAGGCCCTCAGAGACCCTCACAGTCTCTCACAGGACCTCACAGGACCTCAGAGACCCTCACAGGCCCTCAGAGACCCTCACAGTCTCTTCACAGGCCAGTGGTCTGTGCTGGTCTCTAGAGCAGTAATTGGTGTGCAGGAGCACTGCCTGGTCTGCTGTATGGCTGGCAGGCTAGCTAGCTGGACTGCTGTCTGTGTGGATGGAGGGATGCTAGCTAGCTGGACTGCTGTCTGTGTGGATGGAGGGATGCTAGCTAGCTGGACTGCTGTCTATGTATATGGAGCGATGCTAGCTAGCTGGACTGCTGTCTATGTGGATGGAGTGATGCTAGCTAGCTGGACTGCTGTCTATGTGGATGGAGCGATGCTAGCTAGCTGGACTGCTGTCTGTGTGGATGGAGGGATGCTAGCTAGCTGTGTGGAGACTAGCTGCTAGCTGTCATTCATCCTGCTGCAGTAAAGTCTCTTCAGGACTGATAGAACCAGGGGGGAGGAGGGGGGGAGGCAGAGCTGTGGTCTCTCTAGACGCAGGGAGGAGAATGTGGAGAGACAGAGGCAGCTAGAGAGAGAAAGGGAGGAAGGAGAGAGAGAGAGATGAAGGAGGTGGGAGGCGTTATCACCAGGATCATGCCAAGTCTCTAGTCAGTGTTAAAGTGTTCTCAGTGTACCTTCAGAGGTTAAACAGGAGAGACGTGAAAATTAGAGAGAGAGAGGGGGAGAAAGAGAGGGGGAGAGGAAAGGGGATGGAGAGGAAAGAGAAAGGAGCAGAGGGCTTCTAGAGGGCTGGAAGGAACAAGCCTGGAACAGGCAGCCTTGTCTGACCCACAAGCTAGGACGGTAAGAGAGGAACTTTGTGCAGTGTGTGTGTGTGGGTGGGGGTGTGTGTGTGTGTGTGTTTATAGGGGCGGGGATGATAGAGCCAGCATATGTGACAGGGCTGTAGGTAAAAATTGAGTGTGATGTACAGTATTAACATTCAGATATTTTATAGGCAGACAAGCAGGCACAGCTGACTGTTTCTGCACAGCTCTCTCTGTCTGTGGGCTGGGAGGACAGCACCATGTGTCTGTCTGTGGGCTGGGAGGACAGCACCATGTGTCTGTCTGTCTGTGGGCTGGGAGGACAGCACCATGTGTCTGTCTGTGGGCTGGGAAGACAGCACCATGTGTCTGTCTTTGGATTCATCACAACATATCATGTCTGTCTGACTTTCTGTCTGCCTGCTGTCTGTCTGTCTGCAGTCTGTCTGCCTGCCTCCTCCCTCCTGACCCTCCTCTTCTCAGTGCTGTGTTGGTCCTCAGCAGGGCAGTCTTCCTAACCCTGTCCTGTCCTGTCCTGTGCTGTTTCTGCAGGAGCTGCAGTTTGAGCGACTGACCAGAGAGTTGGAGGTGGAGAGACAGATTGTGGCCAATCAGCTGGAAAGATGCAGACTTGGATCAGAGTCACCAGACGCTGCTAGTGGCAGGTGATGATCACACACACACACCCATACACACACACACACACTGTTACACACAAACACACCGTACACACACACACCGTATGCACACATATTACACACACACGTTTCTAACACGTCACACAAATATATCACTCACACACACGCGTGTACACACACCATACTCTCACTAACATGTTACACAAACACACATTTCTAACACACACACACACACACACACACATAAATGTAATCCACACACTCACAGTGTGTGTGTTTACGATACTATCACACAGTGACACATGGTGAATCCGCCCTCCTTATGGCATAGTAACACAGCAGTGAGCAGAACATGATTGGATTGTAAATATGGGATAATGAAATCTCCTTCTCATCCAATTGCTTGGTCTCCAGAGATGGTGGAGGTGTCGTGTTATATGAATGATCTGACTGGAAAGCCGCTTCGTGTATTAGTACCGGTAGATAGGATACATGACGTTGGTGCAAGATCTCCCTGGGGATCGATAAAGCAGCGTAGAGCGAGACTGAGCTCCATCCTGCTCTTATTCACCTCCCCTATGGCAAGGTGCTCCACTCACTCAGATCAACTATTAAGAAGATCTATGCGTGCACTGATGTGTGAGTGTGTGTGTGTGTAAAGATATAGTAAGCTGTGTAGTGTGATCCAGGCTCGTGTGTGTGTGTGTGTGTGTGTGTGTGAAGAGATATTAAGCTGTGTAGTGTGATCCAGGCTTACTGAAGCAGGTGTTGTATGTGACTCTTGGCACCAACACTCTCTGCGGTCACACACACTCACTTACTCCCCACCCTTACACACACACTCACTTACTCCCCCCACCCTTACACACACACTCACTTACTCCCCCACCCTTACACACACACCACTCACTTACTCCCCCACCCTTACACACACACTCACTTACACCCCCACCCTTACACACACACTGACTTCCTCCCCCTCCCACATGCTCATGCTGCATGCTGTAATGTGGAGGACACAGGAAGCAGCATTCTCCAGTCACTCTCGCTCCCAATCCCAGAATCCTCTGGTGTGTGGAGGCACAGCAGGAATGCAGACAGTGTGAATGTGAAGGAATCTTCATGTGTACTGAGGAACAATAGAGCCTGTCTGCATGCATTAGCTCCCCCCCCCCCCGCCCCCCCCCGCAGATCAGTCCATACTACAAGAGTCTGACTGTGAGAGAGAGAGACAGACAGGCTGACATACAGGCAGAGAGGCTGACTGTGAGAGAGAGAGACAGACAGGCTGACATACAGGCAGAGAGACAGACTGACTGTGTGAGAGAGAGACAGACAGGCTGACATACAGGCAGAGAGACAGACTGACTGTGTGAGAGAGAGACAGACAGGCTGACATACAGGCAGAGAGACAGACTGACTGTGAGAGAGACAGACAGGCCTGACATACAGGCAGAGAGACAGACTGGACTGTGAGAGAGAGAGACAGACAGGCTGACATACAGGCAGAGAGACAGACTGACTGTGAGAGAGAGAGACAGACAGGCTGACATACAGGCAGAGAGACAGACTGACTGTGTGAGAGAGAGACAGGACAGGCTGACATACAGGCAGAGAGACAGACTGACTGTGAGAGAGAGAGACAGACAGGCTGACATACAGGCAGAGAGACAGACTGACTGTGAGAGAGAGAGACAGACAGGCTGACATACAGGCAGAGAGACAGACTGACTGTGTGAGAGAGAGACAGACAGGCTGACATACAGGCAGAGAGACAGACTGACTGTGAGAGAGAGAGACAGACAGGCTGACATACAGGCAGAGAGACAGACTGACTGTGTGAGAGAGAGACAGACAGGCTGACATACAGGCAGAGAGACAGACTGACTGTGAGAGAGAGAGACAGACAGGCTGACATACAGGCAGAGAGACAGACTGACTGTGTGAGAGAGAGACCAGACAGGCTGACATACAGGCAGAGACAGACTGACTGTGAGAGAGAGAGACAGACAGGCTGACATACAGGCAGAGAGATAGACTAACTGTGTGAGAGAGAGACAGACAGGCTGACATACAGGCAGAGAGACAGACTGACTGTGTGAGAGAGAGACAGACAGGCTGACATACAGGCAGAGAGACAGACTGACTGTGAGAGAGAGAGACAGACAGGCTGACATACAGGCAGAGAGACAGACTGACTGTGAGAGAGAGAGACAGACAGGCTGACATACAGGCAGAGAGATAGACTAACTGTGTGAGAGAGAGACAGACAGGCTGACATGCAGGCAGAGAGACAGACTGACTGTGAGAGAGAGAGAGACAGACAGGCTGACATACAGGCAGAGAGATAGACTAACTGTGTGAGAGAGAGACAGACAGGCTGACATGCAGGCAGAGAGAGACAGACTAACTGTGTGAGAGAGAGACAGACAGGCTGACATGCAGGCAGAGAGACAGACTGACTGAGAGGTGGAGGGATGTTTGAAGGCAGACATTTGAAGCCTTCTCATTGGCTGTGGCTCAGTGGAGCCGTCATCTTCAGTCTTCCTCTTTTAATGACCTGCATCTCGTTAGCTTGCTGATAGCTTCAGTCTGATAGCTTCAGTCTGAGTGCCGCTCTAACACACATCAAGGCAGCAGAACAGCTGCTGGGGGGTGAGGAGTGGGGGGGGGGGCTTAGAGAGATCAGTGTTAGCTGCCAGTGAAGACCCCCTGAGGTAGCATGGTCGTTAGCATTAGCATTAACCTGCTTTCACTCAGGTCACAAACTTGGTTCCTTCCTCAAGCTGTTCAGACTTCTGTCTCTCTCTGTCTGTCTCTGTCTGTCTGTCTCTCTCTGTCTGTCTCTGTCTGTCTGTCTCTCTCTGTCTGTCTCTGCCTGTCTCTGTCTGTCTCTCTCTCGGTCTCTGTCTCTCTGTCTCTCTCTGTCTCTCTGTCTCTCTGTCTCTCTGTCTCTCTGTCTCTCTGTCTCTCTCTGTCTCTCTGTCTCTCTCTGTCTCTCTGTCTCTCTCTGTCTCTCTCTGTCTCTCTGTCTCTCTGGTCTCTCTCTGTCTCTCTCTGTCTCTCTGTCTCTCTCTGTCTCTCTGTCTCTCTCTGTCTCTCTCTGTCTCTCTGTCCTCTCCTTCCTTCTGTCTGTCTGTCTCTCTCTGTCTCTCTCTGTCTCTCTCTGTCTCTCTGTCTCTCTGTCTCTCTGTCTGTCTGTCTCTCTCTGTCTCTCTGTCTCTCTCTGTCCTCTCTATCTTTCTGTCTGTCTCTCTCTAAGCACAAACCTTACCAGTGGCCTCAGCCTGTGTGTGGTGGTGGGTTATTGCTGTGTGGGTGTTTCTGTGTGTGTGTGTGTGTGTGTGTGTGTGTGTGTGTGTGGTTACCTGGGCTACACAGGACAGCAGTCTTGCACAGGCCCTCTGCACAGGTCAGCTTGTGCTTGTGTGAAACAAATCAGCTGTTCTTATGCTTGATATCACACTGGTGTCACTTTAAGCAGGTAGACTGCATTTTTTTATGGCTTTAATAAACATTTCTCTCCCCCTCCCACCTCTCCCCGCCCATCTCTCCCCTCTCTCTTCGCTTCTCTCTCCCTCACTCTCTCTCCCCGCCCATCACTCTCTCCCTCTCTCTCCCTGCCCAACTCTCCCTGTCTCTCCCTTCTCTCTCCCTCACTCTCTCCCTCTCTCCCCCTCCCTCCCTCTCCCCGCCCATCTCTCCCTCTCTCTCCCCTCCCTCCCTCTCCCCGCCCATCTCTCCCTCTCTCCCCCTCCCTCCCTCTCCCCGCCCATCTCTCCCTCCTCCCCCCTCCCTCCCTCCCCTTTTGTCTTCCAGCTCACTGAGAAGTCTCTTCCCTGGAGACTGCAGGTATGTGCCCTCTTCACCTGCCCCCCCCCCCCCCCCCTCTCCCCAGACACCACAGTCACTCCTGTTACAGGTGTCAGAATCACAGGAAGTGATGTGTTTGTACCTAATGGCTGCTGGGACGTTCTCCAGATACTCTGAGAAGAGATTATGTGTGTACATCATGGCTTATTAAACAGAGGTGGTGAGGTGTGTACATCTTGGCTTATTAAACAGCTCTCCTTGACGTGTTGTAGTTCTTCATATTGATATATGTTGATATACCAGCCTACAGCATAGTTAGCAAAGCATGATGGGATAAGTGATCATGAGAGAAGGTTCTAGTGGTGTATGGAGGGCTGTAGAGGCTGGGGGGGGGGGGGGGGTGGGGGGGGGGGGCAGGAGAGGTGTGTGTGTGTGTTTGTGGTTTGGTGCTGTGAATGTGGGGACAAGCACGACTGTTTGGACAGAAGAGCTTCTCTGATTAGAGGTGCATTGTGGGTAAACTGCAAATCTGCTTCTTAACACATTTTTCACATCCTATTTGAAGGTTTAATGTTGAAAATGCAAACGTGGGTTTTTATCTCAGAGAGACTTAAGTGTCCTTTCCACCCTCACTAAGCTGTCAGGAGAGACAGGACAGTTACAGTTATTAATTCATTAGACACTTTTATCCATCAGGACTTACAAGACAGAGCTTTACTAAAGAGCATCAGTCACTGAGCATAGCAACGTGATAGACCCCAAACATAGCGGTTTATAGATTATGAAACATACATCGTGAGGCACCAAAACGTTTTGGATTTAAAAAAAAGCCTCTGCTGAAAAATGAACTATTATAAGTGCAAAGGAAAAGTGCAAGGAAAGAGCTATAAGAGCATTCAGCACACAAGTTTACCAATTTAAGGCAGGCACCTTCAAGGGCAACAACAACAAACCTATGCAGGTTAGGACCGTCAAGAAGACAGCAGGTCCTCTAGTAGGAATCATGATGATCCTGGGAGAGGAGGAGGTCAGAATACTGATGCAGATACGTGATTTAAGAAGAAAGTTTCTTGAGAAAACGAGTCGATTTTGATGACTGCAAGGAAGACATTTATAAATGTCTCCTCAGGGAATGAAGAGGTCGATAAAATGTAATGACTGAAGATTTATATGGTGATGAAATTAATGTTGTCGGAATAAATTGCTTTTCTGCCACCTGAAGTGAACTTGAGAGTTGAGTCTTTAGCTGAGATGCTGTGTTCCTCTTGTGATGCTGTGTTTCTCCTGTGATGCTGTGTTCCTCTCGTGATGCTGTGTTCCTCTTGTGATGCTGTGTTTCTCTTGTGATGCTGTGTTTCTCCTGTGATGCTGTATTCCTCCTGTGATGCTGTGTTCCTCCTGTGATGCTGTGTTCCTCTTGTGATGCTGTGTTTCTCCTGTGATGCTGTGTTCCTCTCGTGATGCTGTGTTTCTCTTGTGATGCTGTGTTCCTCTTGTGATGCTGTGTTTCTCCTGTGATGCTGTGTTCCTCTCGTGATGCTGTGTTTCTCTTGTGATGCTGTGTTCCTCTTGTGATGCTGTGTTTCTCTTGTGATGCTGTGTTCCTCTTGTGATGCTGTGTTTCTCCTGTTGATGCTGTGTTTCTCCTGTGATGCTGTGTTCCTCTTGTGATGCTGTGTTTCTCCTGTGATGCTGTGTTTCTCCTGTGATGCTGTATTCCTCCTGTGATGCTGTGTTCCTCCTGTGATGCAGTGTTCCTCTTGTGATGCTGTGTTT